>NJDC01000131.1:294016-311261 GCA_002245475.1 Calephelis virginiensis
AACAAAACGCTAGATCGTTATGTGACTTGACCTTACGCAGTTATGTAATACTCACGTGCACAGACACGTGCAAACTATTGTTGTTGACTGTATCAGGAATTCCGGGTAGTTGTTTGTTTGTTAGTCACAAAAAGCATACATACGCAGTAGTTAGACTACCTATCTTCAGATTAGAGATATGGTGTGAGTACATGAGTTGTGATAAAAATATTAGATCTATATCTTCTGTATATATAAAAGAAAGTCGTGTTAGTTACACTATAGTTATATCTCAAAAACGGCTGAACCGTTTTTGTTAAAAATTGATGGGACAGACAGTTAGTAGGAGACAGACAAAGGATACTTTTTATTTCGTTCAACAGCACGGAAACTGGAGAAAAACAATATTTTAATTTTTTCCGTACAAACTTAACGGGTGTAAGGAAGTTCGCCAGAACAACTAGTATATCTTATATATAAAATTTCCGTGTCACAATGTTAGTTACCGTACTCCTCCGAAACGGCTTGACCGATTCTCATGAAATTTTGTGAGCATATTGAGTAGGTCTGAGAACAACGTCTGCCGGGTCAGCTAATATTGTATAACAATGAATCCCCATTTTGCGTGGTCATCGCATTACTTGTAGCATTGTTTGTAGTAACCAGGCTAAAATTTCCTTATTTAAAGCCTGCCAGGTTTTCTATGGGAGTGGCCTGTGGGTTGAGTATACCAAGAGGGCGTGTACTAAGTGTACTAAGGGTCCAGTATAATAACATTTTCAGGATGTTGTTGGGACTTCCTCGCTTCTGTAATGCCTCTGAAATGTTTTTGCATACGAAAACTGATGGATTTCAGGTTATTATTTGCTAATCTAATTTCTTTGGTCAGCAGAGTGCGGGTAACGGCTAATATTAATAACCAATCCTAATCCAAAACGTGCTGTCCAAGATTGATATTTTGATCCATTTTTATGCTATCGTTTGCCAATAACATATCTGTGGGCAGGATAAATATGGCAATTAGGCATGGGATAGGCCGCCGGATACGCAGCTATCTAGATTGCTTGAAATCCATTAGATTGAGATACATTATTAACATTGGCCGTAAGTCAGAACAGCATTCTCAAAACAATTACGGAGGGACCTAATTCTAAATTTGTTCAGCACTTTATGAGTATAGCGGTAAATCAAGGTGATTTTCCCATAAATTGATTGTCTTGTTTAGAAATCGATATCTAGTTATTAAGACAGTAATGTTTAGTTTAAAATCACTACAGAGTATAAAACAAAGTCGCTTCCTCTGTCCCTATGTCCATTAGTATGCTTAAATCTTTAAAACTACTAGTTTTTTACTAGTTTTTTAATGGATAAAGTAATTGAAGAGCAAGGTGTATATGCATATTTCATAACCGTGAGGAGCCGGGGCGGGACGCTAGTATAAAATAAAATACCATTTAAATTATATAAATCATGGGAAATGAAATTTAATTTAAGTTTAATTTTGATGTTGAGTGTTGATTTTAATTTTAATTTTGATTTTAATGTGAATTTTAACTTTAAGTTCGATTTTTATTTCAAGGTTGATTTTACAATTTTCAATTTTTTTTGATTTTAATTGATTTCATGGTGTTTTTTTTTAATTTTAATTTGATTTAATTTTAATCTATTTATTGTTGACTGAAATTAATTATATTCGGCATAGAATGATGTTAGTCTGTAATTAATTATTTTAAATGTATAAATTGTAGTGCCCAGCAAATATGGATCTTTGTTGTCCGAAATAAAGAATTTATTATATTATTACGCTTGAAGGATGGATATTTATGCATTTTTATGTTTGTTATTGTCAGGAAAAGGTTTTTATGAAGAGAATAAAAAAAAACAGTACTTTATATTTTCATACGTAAACTGTTGGTATAGCTGTTAATGTTAACCGACATGAAGTGGGCCAGATCGGCCAGTATTAAAATAAAAAAGTAAGTAAATATCTTCATGCTATATCACCTAATAGGGAGGCAGAGGTATAACTAAAGCACCCACAATCAAAGGTACCAGAGTCCCAAATTGTCACAGACTGCATTCCAATCGCCAACGAGGCACTTATACCGGGCAACTTTTTGATAAGAAAATTGAAAAAAAAAACAGTTTGAATTAACCGACCTGGGAATCGAACCCGAAACGTGATTAAGTAGTGAACTCAATTTTCTAATAAAAATAATTTTGCCAGGGACTGGATATGCGCTCGGTTGGCGATAGGCTTACCTGTCACATTGTGGAACTTAGTGTCTTCGGCTTGTCGTGGGTGCCCTGGTTGTGCCTCTGCTAATTTCTTCGGTGATATGGGCGTTAAAGAAAGAAAGAAAATGTATTTATTTGCGGAATATGCGTAAATGTAGTAAATAAAGTTGTTACAAACTTATTTAAGCATTCCAATATATTATGTTATAATAATGAATTATAAATTATAAACAATTTTAAAATGTAAATGTATTCTACACTACCACCGTTTCCAAACCTAGCCAGTCAGGAGAAAAAACGACGAAACAAACTCTCCGGAACTGAAGATACTTTCATCAAATTACAAATAGTTTGGGAACTGCAAACAACTGCGGGCGCTGCGGGTGTAAAACGCGTCGTGAAATGTGCTCTTCCTTTTTGCACATAAATCTACATTCTACAAAAGCCGCGGGCCCGCAAACGAGGAGAGCGCGGGTGATAACCGCGTCGTCAGTGCTTAGCCTTACAGTGCTGCTGATTTTGTTAGCAAGCTTACCTAGTACGTAGGGTGGATAACTCTAATCCCTTATTCAGTGTGATTACGAAATAGCTCCTAGGTTTGTGATATAGCTTCCAACGAGGCTGCCTAAGAATATAAACGCTCTTTAGTTACGAAAGACTGCTTTAACATTTCAGAATTCAGCTGAAGCACCGGACATTTTACATGGATCTCCTAATAAAAATCGGGGATGAAGTACCAAACTGTAATACTTCGCGAAATACATTTAACCAGTAAATACACACCAGCAGTTCGTTTGTCTTCTCCCTGGCTTTGATTCAAAATGACTTATGTCTCGCCATATACCTAGCCACCGCTTAAGTATTTTATTTTTATCATATTGGAAGGCAAACAAGTAGACCGATTTCTTGATCTCGATCCGCCTTATACGAGCTGCCTAGCAAGGCAGGCAAATGGTCTATTCTACAAAGGAGCCCGGACCAACACGGGGAAAACTCATAAACCATAAATCACAACCACTGTAGATGAACTGAAAGAACTTTTAGATTGTTTTACTTGCTGCTAAAGAACCCTTCATGGGTGAGTCCGACTCGAACTTGAGCGCTGTTTTTAACCCCCGACGCAAAAAAAGGGGTGTTCTTAGTTTGAGATGTCTGTCTGTGGCGTCATAACTCCCGAACAGATGCAGTGATTTCAATTTAGTTATTTTTTTGTATTGAAGGTTGAAGATGTGGAAGACCCCGTCTTCCACATCTTGTGGGGGGTGAAAGTGGGTAGGTTAACCGAATGTCTGCATTTTTTTACTTTTTAAATGGAAATAAAGTTCATATGTTGGGGGTTTTTTAATTTTTTAATTTATTACTTACATTGAAAGAAGATAGCTTAAAATAAGTTTATTTAGTGTTCAATCTAAGTTTGGAATATTCCACTACCACGCGATGGGCTTTTATGGTCAAAATCTTTTACAGAAAACGTGACCATTACACAACTTTGCAACAAATTCTGAACGAAAACAATGACAGAACGTTTGCAAGGCCCACGTGACGGTATCGAAGTTTTTAATTTCTTTTCAAAGGCTTACAAAACTTTTACAAAGCTTTTGTTGCCTAAATGTTGCTGACGCACATGCTAGTGATGGGAAAAATATATTCCATCCCGTAGATTATTCTGGAAAATGCTTTTTGACATTAAATCTTTCGCAAAAACATTTTTAAACCCAGCCAATTAAAACTACCAGATAATTTTGATCTTTAAATGGTTGGAAGCTGTTTATTTTATGGGGCAAAATAGTGAACAAGAGGCATACAGCTTTCCTGAAGATTAGAAACAACCATGGCCGATATACAGTGTTACATTTAAAAGGCTAGCCAAATTTTGAGAAAGGGGTGGGTATTGATAACACTTTCGATCTTGGAAGTAATTTAAAAATAATATAAACTTTAACTTTTATCCAACGCAAAATACAAAATGTATGGTTACAGCGTAAAGAAAGCATTCAACTAGGTCCCGCCGACCGCAATAGCATGCGTAGGCTGATGACGTCATAACTCGTACTAGGTACGACATAGCGTGACAGCAAGCGAAGTATTAACGCGGGCTATATTTAACGAATGTTTCCAAAAATAAATATTACAATTTAGTAATGATATTTAAAACACGTTATTGTTTTAGCCTTAACTCTGTTGTATTCAAATTTGGGCGAGCCTTTGAAAGTAACCCTGTATATGCCATAGATGTCATTATAGATATTTGCGTCGCTGTCCTTTTGCCGGAGTCTATATGCAAGTCTGTCCTTCGGACCGGAACACGACGGTGACAAACACTGTCTTTAAGGTGGCATAACTATACACCGTGTAAATGACAACGTAACGAAAAATGAAACCATGGATTCTATACATGATAGACATGCATATGTAGTTGGAATTTAGTGTCGGAAATGTCATAATTGAAATGTATTTTTTTTATTAATTTCACTATTATTTAATTAAAACTATCTAACGCAACTCGATTTTTATTTAAAATCTAATAAGTAACACATTTTTACTAAAAAAACAGCAATGTAATAAAACAGGGTATTAGGTCGGCACCCACAGATCACAACGCGCGTCTTGATACTTATACTTTTTTCACTATACATTGCGGACTAAAAAACTGCTAATATTTAACCGCTTGTTTCCGATAAAATCTGTGAACGGAATTTTGAAGTTTGATATTTATCTAAACTGCCTAAGAAGTTTCCGTTACGGTGTCAAGTACAACCTGTGTAAAGCTGTTGATCCCAACCCTGGTATGTTGCTGCATAGACCTCTACCATCAATGGTTGTTTGATTTGTTGGCTCCCAATCATGAAGACAGATGGTTTATTCTACACAAAGGATAACTTATAGGCAGTCATAATAAAAAGTAAGTTAAATTCAAACAAAAAGGTGATGTCCTTCAGTACTCTGGTATAGCTGTAGGTTTATTACATCACTGGTGATAAATTTCCAGATAAAATTCATACGTCACAAATATCGGTCGAGTTACACAATCCTGATACGCTGTTGTAATCTATTGCCACATTTTCCCCTATACTGTGTGTTTATTTTTACATTCAATATGAGTGCTCTAGATTCAATGAAAATAGTTTTCAACCAACTTCCAAAAAAGGAGAGTTTTAGATTATTTTTTATAAAACAAAAAAAAAAATAGCATGCACGTAACTGTTTTCTTTAAAGGATCTAATAATGTCTTATATTGCTACTTACTGGTTACTAAAGAAGTTTATTGGTAAATAATGATAACGGCTACCAGATAGGATAGCTCCTTCTGTAGTGTTGTACTGCCGTCTTACATATTCCTGACGCCATAACGTCAGTGTTTGCCATTACATTTCGGTACAACCGAAGTTTAGAATAATCGATAAATTATGTAAGTAGATTAGTTATTGCATTTAAGTGCAAAAAAAGTATTTGAATTTTTATAACCAGGGGTCAGATGTTTCTTAGTTTTAAAGAAAAATTAAGGTTGCCCGGGACCGCATAGGTGCCCGGTTAACGATAGATTTGCCAATTACACACTTTCGCTAGTACCTTTCACTAATCGTGGGTGCTCAGGTTGTATCTCTGCCTACTTTATTGGGTTTACGGAGTTGAAGATACTTACGTACTCAAAATCACGAAATCTGTTTGCTTGTTTCATCTTCAGACGACGGAAAGACTTTCGCATTAATAACAAAGCATGGACATCTGCTACGATAGAAGGAAGAACCACTTAACTTGGTCGGATTTTCTTTATTTTAGTACCACTAAGCCTACATAAATAGGCTTTAATGATAAGTAATATCATGTATTTACAAAGAACCTTCCAAATTATCTAATAATAAAAGTTACAGACAGACAGCGACTTATCAAATTCCTTGACACCTATTTTCGTCGTATCAAGGAAATCGGAGCGATTATATTATCTAAAGTACAACTAACGCATACGTACCATTTAATAAATACTAGCGTTTGTTCCCAGTTTTGTCTGTACATAGTGCGTGTAGTTTATGTGTCTCTAAATCGACGGCCTAATTTTTTGCATAGAATAAGATAGCGAATAAGTACAGGGCTCTCCGCATTGTAAGATACAGCTGTGGCTTATAGACACCATATACGTTATAGGTGCGTAGTTTTTTTTAAGGCGAACGAGCAACAGGGTCACCTAATGGTAAGTGATCACCGCCGCCCACGCACCAGTATCAGATATGATAATAGCTAACATATGAAAAAAAAATTTATAAAATTGGTACATCCATGTTGGCGTGTGCAATGACCACAGGAATTGGAAACCCGAGATTTCATGTAGCCTACTCCAACAGGACCATAGGTACGATTAAAGAGGTTGATATATTTTATACCACTTTACAGCTCTTAAGTTTAGTGATTTTTCGCTAAAATCGGATTTATGAAAGGTAAAAAGAAGGTAAGTGTAGACACTAGTGACTGTTATAACTTTTGTAGTCTTATGTAATTATTAAATATTAAAAAACGCATTAAAACAACATAATACACATAACATCCTATCCGATAATTTAAGCGGGGTTAAACTGCAAAAAATCTACTTATCATAAAGTCGCGATTTGATAATAACTTTTTTGAAATGTTTTTTTTTTATTATGGAAGGCAAACATGCAGACGGATTTCCTGATGGTAAGAAATACACGCCGCACCCACTAACTAGAGATCGGGATGCTAGACCTCAAGCAAAAGTAAGTGTACCGCTTACTTTATCCTCCGAATCGGAACACATCAACAGCAAACGCCGACGTTATGGCGGCAGGAGTAAATAAGGCGGTGATACTAATCCGAGCGAGTCGCTGCGAAACTGTACCACCTAGTCAGAGGTCACGGTGCTAGTGACGGTAAGCCTATACTCGCCTTTTGCAAGCTGCCAAGCAGGAAGGCAGATGGTCTATTCTGTGAAGTAGCCGGGACCAACACGGGTAAAATAATTCGGACGTGGTGCCTTTAAAATTTGCTTATGACCCGACGACAGAGTTTTGCGTGTTAAGCGTGGTCTAACACAAAAGAAACAATTATAAACTATTATATTGACATGTAAGACCAAGGCAAGCATAAATAACTTAAATCGATAACACAGACAAGACAGATAGTAGAAATTCGTTTCGAAAAAGGTTTGGAGTAGTGGAAAAGTTTAGAAAAGAGTTAGGTTCTTAGGAGTTAGGCTGGGAATAACCATAATACTTGAAAACGAAACTTGTATAAATGACGTCTTCATATGAACGTAGGATTTCCGGGATTACAAATCATTTTCCACAGACAACATTATAGATCTTGTATCACGTTGTTATCAAACAGCCACGTGAGTCAGAAGCACGTTGGTATTAATAAAGCTATTTATAGACAATTTGCTTTACTAAAATATATAAATTGTATTTGTTGTACGTGTTATTACATTGTACCAGAGTTATTTTTTAACCAAATACAAAAAAGGAGGAGGTTCTCAACTGCATGTTTTTTTACTTTTTTGTATGTAACGTGATTACTGGCCAAAGGCTAACCAATTTTAATGTTATTTTTTAGAAATATACGTCATGATTCCGAAGTGGTCGTATTTTATTTTATCATGATCCGACTAGTGATTTTACTTCATCAATATGAGGTCGTTGAGTGAAAAGTTTATGGACTAATAAGTGTATATCGCCTCTTTGGTTTAGCGGTCAAGATATTAGACTTGACATGATGAGAACCTGGGTTCGATTCCCAGGTCGGACAACAACAAGAAAATGTGGTTTTTATAATTTTCAAAAAAAATAATGTTGCTCGGGATTTGATATGTGCCCGGTTGGAGATAGGCTTGCCACCTATCACATTGTGGGGCTTAGTGTCTTTGGCTAGTCGTAGGTGCCCTATTGTGTCTCCGCTTACCTCTTCGGGGATATGGGCGTGAAGAGACTTACTTAAACAAGCAATCGGATTTCTTGATGGTAAGAAATTCACGCCGCATAGAGACACCGAAGTTGGTAATGGTGCAGTGCCAACTTGAAGCTGTAATTTTTGGCACAGAACAATAGTAAGTTTACCAGCTACCTTATCCTCCGAACTGGAACACGTCAACGGCAAGCACAGACGTTATGGCGAACATTTCGGGAATAGGGGCGTGAAGATACTATTAAGTGTTACCTAAAAACTAATAGCAAGATATTGATAGGACTTATATGGAACCATTACGGAATTATGACATATGATTTGAAAGAAGAATAATCAAATTGCGACGTGATCCCTAATGAAATAGTTGCAGTCGTTTTTTGTAGTTTCACTGTATAATGTAACCTAACTATAAGTTACATAAATTGAATCTAACCCCAAAGTAAACAAATTATACGTTTGTGTTATGAGTGTTAGTCAGTGATATTAAGACATAAGTTACATCGATTCATACTTAAAAAAGATAGAAGATCCCGAACCAACAAAAATATAAATCACACAAATGCCTATCCCCGTTGGGAAACGAACCCGAGCCTTGCTTGGTCGGTAGCTTTGCGTGTGCGGTTACCCTTCGATCAACGAAGTGGTCTAAGCTACGTGTTTATCCTAGAAAAATACGGATTATTGTCTGTTTGTAAGTTTGTCTGCCTGTCCTTTAAATAAATAAATAAATATCCTTGGACAAGTCACACAAATTAAATTTAACCCCAAAGTAAGCAAATCATATGCTTGTGTTATGGGTGTTAGTCAACGATTTTAATACACATAAATACTTATATAGATACCAGAATAAATTTAATAAACACCCAGACCCGGAAATGCAGACATTTAAATGTTCATCACACAAATGCCTGCCCCCGTCGGGAATCGAACCCGAGCCTCGCAGTTGGTCGATGTAGTTAGCTTTCATTATGTCTTCGAGGTTGAGCAGAGTACCCAGTAACACAGATTACTTATCAAATAAAATGCTTATTTATTCTGTACAGTGGCTCTTAAGTTATTGTTTTTTATATGTTTGTATATTAGTACGGTTTAAAGTTACTTTATATTTTCATTACTTACTACACCATTTTTAAAACATTTATGACTAGTTGTAATAATGTACGGGGATTCCCGGGATTATAATTTCAATGTAGTACATCACTATTGTAAAAGAAGTTTATAATATAGCATTGGACCATCCACGTGAGTTAGAATCACGTTGTTCGCTCTTAATAATAAAGTTTTTGCGGACATTTTTGTTTGTTGAAAGTAATTTTGCTTCTTAACTCGAATTTTTACGAGATTTTCTTTTTTGTTAAAATTTTCTACGTCAGTTTTTTTGTGATAAAAAGGAGATTGATTTCTTAATTGTCACATTATACTTTTATTATAGACGTTAACGCTACTTTACCAACCTGAGGATAGCATAATAAACTTTTTACGAAAGCAAATTGGTCCGCTTTCGTAACCTCAAAAGCGGAACATAACAATCGCGAGCACTGACATATTAGTTAAGGCGGTGGTTAATAGTTAAGGCGGTGATTTCTGATCGGGTGACTCATTGCAGCTTTAATATCTAGATGGGCTGAAGTATAAAATTATGCAATTATCTGAATTTCTAGAATGTTTCAGTATGTGATTGCTTACGTCAAAAAATAACACAGTTTAGTTCATTAAAAATGTAGATTTTTTATGAAATAAACAGGTTTTATCAATTTTTTTGATTTCATTTTTGATATAAAGAGTTTGCTAGAAAGCAAACGAAGCACCTGATTACGCACAAGATTTGCACAGGGTTACCTCGGCCCACGGACTTCTATAATAGAATAAAAAATCTGTCTCTCTTGAAAATAAAGATTTATGACATATAAAATGTTATAATTATTAAATTCCTATCTAGAATGTCATATCTATCTATGTTATAACTATCGGAGAAACCGAGTGAGATCAGAGTACAGTTTGGTAGTATTAGGTGGTATAGTTTCGAAGCGACTCGCCCAGATTGGTACCACCGCCTTACCTATTCTTGCCGCCATAACAACAGTGCTTGTCATTAACGTATTCCGGTTTGGAGGATAAGGCAGACGGTCAACTTACGTTTACTCGAGGCCTTACATCCCGGCCTCAGATTTTCAGCGCACCATTACCTTCTTTGGTGTCTCTAGGCGGCGTGAATTTCTTACTACCAGGAAATATGTCTGCTTTTATGACTTCCAATACAATAAAAAAGTACGAATCAGAAATACGTATGTGATATACTGCGTAGTTAATAATGACATTCTTATTTACTGATTGTGCACTGTAAGTCTTCCATTTACTTCTTTTACGGCGAGCTGGAAGAAATCTGTTTTTTATGATATTGGAAGGCAAACAAGCAGACGGATTTCCTGATGGTAAGAAATTCTCGCCGCCTGGAGACACCAAAGGTGGTAATGGTGCGTTGCCAACCTGAGACCGGGATGTTAGGCATCAAGCAAAAGTAAGTTTACCGGCTACCTTATCCTCCGAACCGGAACATGTCATGACGTTATGGCGGCAGGAATAGGTAAGGCGATAGTACCAATCCAGGCGAGTGACTGCGAAACTCTACCTCCTAATAGGATGTCACGGTGTTAGTGACGTTAAACCTATGCTCGCCTTTTACGAGCTGCCGGGTAGAAAGGCAGATGGTCTATTCTTCAAAGGAGCCCGGACCAACATGGGGGTAAAATCTTTATCTGAGATAAGCTGACCTTCTGTATAAATGCTATATTTTAAGTTTATATATTTTTTGCGTACAATACCAAGTATTGCACGCAGCACAAGCTCCCAGTGGAAAAATTCTTCATTCGTACTTCGTTCATATTGGTCTTGGCGAGATGCTAAGCTTATGGTCTTTCTCAATAAATGGTCTATCTAGCACTGAAATATTTTTAATCGGACCAGTAGTTTCTGAGATTAAAGTAAAGATACATAAAGGGTTTCACCAAATGCTAAAGAGAAAAACAATTCAATACACAAAACAAATTTCCTGAGATTCCTAGAATTTAGCATATTTTTGAAGTGAAAACTTCTTTAGTGGCGTTGCGTACTTTTTTTGGAATGGGTAAAAATCAGATCAGATCGTCAGAACGTAAGACGGCGCACTGCGCATGCGCGAATAAGACGGCGCAGGTCGCTTGATTCATTGCTGTTTTTGTACTGCTTACATATTTCCGAACAGTGTAGGATTCGCAATGGATAATACCAATACGAGTGAGTGTAAAACAATCGCATAAACTACTAAAGGTCGGATCCTCGGGTTGATCTGCAGTATTAAATAATTGTGTACTGTAAAGTGTAAACTGTTTCTTGCTTTGAATTCTTTGCAGTTTGTGGTACATACAACAGACATTAGTTTAGTAAAACATCTTTTAATTTGTTTGCGACTTATAGGTATATCATACGAGTATTTTCTCTGTTAATGTAAATTACAATACAACATTGTGAAGAAGTTTGGCTGTTTTCGAAAAAGTTGTAAGTTTAACAAAGGAAATAATAGTAGAAGGAAAATCAATATACACATATGTATTATCTTGAACTGAATTATGTATAAGTTTGAAACATTAAATATTTCGTCATATTTTATCTCTTAAGTAATACTTAACTGGCCGAAGTAAACCGTAAATTATGAAGTTGCCGTACTAGTAAGTAGTGTACTGAAGTTTCATGGTTTAGCACAGAGTACTAATAGGTATATACTAGCAGTATAATAAGGTGTACTAGTACATTTTACGGGTTGTACGATTACAGTGCGAATACAAAAATGTCCGATTAAACATAAGACTATTGTATTATACCACATAAATGACAGTACTTTAACACTGATAATTAAAGCAATTCGTGCTAAATTATTCCCCATTCCAAAATATCAAAAATGCACAACGTTAATATTCAAGTTTTCACTTCTACCGGCAGTCTCGGAGTGCAACAAGTCTTTTTTTTGTTTTGTCATGTTTGGTTCTTTCTTTCTTTCTTTTTTTTTATAGAAGAGGAGGCAAACGAGCAAGTGGATCACCTGACCTTTAAGGAATGAGTACGCTCTTTTCTTGAAAGTTCCTAAGTCATAATCGTTTGGGAATACCGCCCTCGGTAACTGATTCCACAAAGGTGTTATACGGAGTAAAAAATGCCTTCGGAATCGCACAGCTGTAGACCGCCACGCATCGAGATGATGGGCATGATACCTTAAGCTCTGACGCGATGTCCGAAGGTGGAAATCAGCGGCTGGAATTAAACCAAACAACTCCTCAGAGCATTCCCCATGATAAATGCGGTAGAGAACACTGAGTGACCCAACATCTCTACGCAACGCTAAAGAATCAAGCCGATTGGTAATTGCCCGGTCATTGACAATTCGAATTGCTCTACGTTGAATGCGGTCAAACGGAAGCGGAACGAAAACGGAGCTGGTACTGTGGAGCCCCTGCCCAGAGTTAAGAACAGTACTCCATATGAGGCCGAATTTGCGCTTTATATAGTTGTAAGCGATGGGCCGGCTTGAAATACTGTCTCGCTTTACTGAGCACACCAAGTTTTCTCGAGGCTATTTTAGCCTTCTCCTCCAGATGACCACGAAATTGAACATTACTCGAAATGTCAACGCCGAGTATACCAATGCAGGCTGTGGCAGAAAGGGAAACGCTCTCAAATCGAGGAGATGCGACAAAGGGAGTCTTTTTAGCGGAAAACGCTCAAACTTGTGTCTTGTTAGGGTTAAATTGCACCAGATTTTGCTGGCCCCAAAACGAAATTTCAGACAAAAGATTGTTAATTTTAGAAACAAGTTGGTTCCGTCTCTCGATGACATGTTCCCGCGATATGTATATCGCGATCGCGATGTATGATATGCAGAAGAAACAAAGTAGGAGAAATCATATAGCCTTGGGGAACACCAGCATTGACAGGTTTGGACTCCGAGCACGCACCGTCGACAACGACCTTGATGCTACGCCCCGTCAAAAAACTGGTGATCCATGTACATAATTTCTCAGGAAGACCGTAAGAAGGAAGCTTCGATAGAAGCGCCTGACAGTTACTTAATATTTTAAGCACAGTAAAACTGCAAAAAATTTACTTTGATTTCAATAAATACTCAGAAATTTAGTACTTATGTCAATTTTTCAGCTTCTAAGAGCTTCCAGCTTTTCAGCTTGTAAGAGTCAATCATAAATGAAATGGATTAATTGATGGCTATTGTATTACTGCCGCCGTTGTGACTTTTTGCCACTGCCTTTGTCCCGTCTGGAGCGTAGGGCCGCATAAAAGGTAGTCCAAAACAACTGTCACAAAACAGCGACACACCTATAATATCTGTCTATAGGTCATAGTTGTCTTTTACCATCAGGAGAGTGGTGTAGATGTTCGCTGTCTTGTCATATAAAAAAATGCATTAAAATTAATGCATGTATTGGTATCGTAGTGATTTTGTCATCCATATCAAATATTTTTGTAAAATTCCACCTTTATCATTAACGTGTTATCTTTTGATATTTTTTTTTAATCGTGCGTCAATTAGGGGGCGTCCGTTTATTACGTAAATGTGTTGGATTTATTCTAAAATGAAAAAAAAAATCACTACTTCATTAGTTATGGAGTTAAGAGCACACGAATAATGATATTAAACATCTCGATATTTGTATTTATGGGTCTGTATACGAGTCAGTTTCTAAAAAAAAAGTATCTTCACGCCCATATCCCCGAAGAGTCGAGGCAGAGGCATAACTAGGGCACCCACGATTAGCCGAAGACACTAAGTCCCATAACGTGATAGGTGGCAAGCCTATCGCCAACCGGGCACGCATCCAATCCCGAGTAACATTCTTTTTTTTAAGAAAATTGGAAAAACCAGATTTTCTTTTTGTTGCCCGACCCAGGAATCGAACCTGGGACCTCATAAAGTCAAGTCCAATGCTTGGACCGCTAGACCATAGAAGCGGTCTAGGTATAAGTATATCTGGGTGTGTGTTTTAAAATTCTAGTATTTACTCGTATTGAGTACCCGACCCGGTGAACTTCATAACGCAACTAACAGTATTTATGGATTTAAGTCAAATTTAAGTATTGTTTTTTCCAATTTTACTCACTATTTCCCAGTTTTTATTTTCATAAGTTTACCTATTTACTTACCTTACGCCTATTTACTTAAAGGAGAGATTTAAGTTTTGTAACAGTAAGGTAAAATTCCTCAGCTCCAGTGATAATTATACTCTTCAAGTTTCCTTTCGTGCCATTTGTTACTATAGCCGTTCTTTTGCCTCGCAAGTGTGAGGCTTTGGAATTCTCTTCCCGCAGATGTAAGGAAAGCTCCAAATATTAATATTTTCAAAAGCATGTTAAAGCATCACTTTCTGCGTTCACTGTGACTAAGGTTGCATTTGACTTTTATTGCTTGTTCTAAATTCTAGTACCTATAATTAAAACAGGCTTCTGCTTTTAGGATGATTAATTTTGTATAATATAATATAATTATAAGATGCATTTTTATATTTTTAAGAGCACCATTACAGATTACACAGTATTCCGCTAAATCTTGTTCCATACTCGAGGGTTTCCTGGAAGATATCGCTGACTTGGCGATAAGACCGCCTTTCTGTATCGTATAATTTAAGTTTTATTTGATGTATTTGTAATTTACCTGTATTTGATGCACAATAAAGAGTTATTGTATTGTATTGTAATGTACCTTTTATCCCGTTCGACTATGAGGAAACTAAGAAAAACAACATTTTAATTTGTCCCATACAAACTGAACAGGTGGAATGAAGTTCATCGGAGCAGCATATAAAATACATACTGAGTATAATGTCAACATAAATATTGGAGTACTTTAATCCATATTTACTAACAAATGGTGTGACAGGTTTCCGGTACTATAAAATCCACTTACCCTTCTGGGACTGGACATCACAAAATTTGTATTGTGTTACAGTGTTCCTTTCCGTTCCTTAAAGAGGTTCCCTAATCGTCTATAGCCTTCAGTCAAATTGGAGATGTTCGGTATGCCTTGAGTACTCAAACTCGCGCATGGCTGCACAAATGTCTGGTTTTTCTTGGTATGAGGAACCATCGTCAATAGATATTACTGATGTCTGATGGCAGGGTATGTATATGTCATATATATGTGCGGTAGTCTAAGGGCGACGCCTTTAGCATGGAACACGACAACGGCGAGCACTGAACGTAATTACTGTTTCCAACAGTTGCTTTGTCGTCCTCTTGAATATATAAATAAGCTCTTTTCTTGAAGGTCCCTAAATCGTAATGTTTCAGAAATATTGCCGCCGATTATTAATTACCCTCAATTACCCTCAAAGGACCCTATTCTATAAATTGGATACAACAATGGAGAGCACTGACATTATCCTGTTGACGTTATTTCATGCAATGTGATGAGTCATACCAGGATATTTAAGTGAATCATGCTACAAAAACTATCAACTAATACCTGATATGTGACTGATAATGAAATGATTATCGTGATGATACGAAAGGTGGGTAAAGGTCGAATACTGAAATTGGGTGGGTTATCTATCAGGAAAACAATTGAATAACAGTTTTATTTAGCCCATACAAGTGTAATCGACATTGGTCTAGCGGTCTGGGCTTGGACTTATTTTGGTGAGGTCCCGAGTTCGAACCCAAGTCGGGCTACACAGAGAAAATGTGTTTTTATTGCGTCAGTGGTCCGGCGTCGGCCTTGACTTCTTGTGGTACCGAGTTCGATTCCAGGGTCAGGCAACAATAAATAATGTTGCCCGGATTTAAGCATATATGTATAGGGACAGACAGCGTAAAGCGACTTTGTTTTATACTAAGTACTGTTTAATTTTAATAATTGACGTAATTTTAAAATGTGATTAGTAATAGTTATACGGTTTTCTCATACAAGTTAGTAGAATGTGTTATGTAACACACTTTATCGCTTAGTAAACTACTAATCACACTATTACTAATCACATTTTAAAATTACGTCAATTATTAAAATTAAACAGTACATAGTATAAAGGAGTTTGTCTCAATACATATATGCTTAAATCTTTAAAACTACGAAACAGACATTGATGCTGTTTCTTTCAATACATAGATTGAATCTTTAGAAAGGTTTATACGTAAAATTAAGCTGAGACGGACTCCGTACACTATAAAACCAAAAAAATAATTTGTATGAACTTAACGATATTTCCATACCACAATGAAGTAGAATATGTTAAATATAAATTTTTAAAACAACTTCTAACACATCTATTCGGCAAATAAATAAACTACTACTTACTAGTTAGTAGTTTGCTACGTGGTAGAGTGAGTTACAAGCATTCTACATACATATTAAGACTGATATACACGAAATTTATACAAAAAATTACTACTTACTAGTCATTAATTTGCTACCTGGTAAGTACACATTCTATAAATATATTCATCCAGACTCATCCGCAAGAAATTTATTCATAAAACAAAATTAGGAGGTAAAAATAAGTAATTAATCATATCGAAAGTAATATATTTTTTTACTTTTGTTTCCACTGCCTTACCTACATCGCCGTAGCGATAGTGCTCGCCACATTCACGTTAAACTAATACGTACTTACTAGTTAGTAGTTTGCTAAATGGGAGAATATATTACAAACATTCTGCAATTTTATTCATCTAGACTCATCCACACGAAATTTATACATAAAACTACTGCATACTAGTTAGTAGTTAGCAACGTGGTAGAGTGTGTTGCACACATTTTACAAACATACTAACTGACCTGGCAGACGATGTTCTGCTATTTTTAATGTGACTTTAGTAAAAAGATGGAGTGAGTCACCTTTATCACTTAGGGGTTTGAAAGATAGCAGCCAATTCTCAGACCCACTGAGTGTGTATATAAAATTCGGTGAAAATCGGTAAAGCCGTTTCGGAGGAGTACGGTAACGAACAATGTGACACGAGAATTTTATATATAAGATTCATCCAGATTCATCCACAAGAAATTTATTCATAAAACAAAATTAGGAGGTAAAAATAAGTAATTAATCATATCGAAAGTAATATATTTTTTTACTTTTGT
>NJDC01000131.1:312613-336034 GCA_002245475.1 Calephelis virginiensis
GTTCATCCAGACTCATCCGCAAGAAATTTCTTCCTAAAACTAATACGTACTTACTAGTTAGTAGTTTTCTACGTGGGAGAAAATATTACACACATTCTGCAATTGTATTCATCTAGACTCATCCACTCGAAATTTATACATAAAACTACTGCATACTAGTTAGTAGTTAGCAACGTGGTAGAGTGTGTTGCACACATTTTACAAACATACTAACTGACCTGGCAGACGATGTTCTGCTATTTTTAAGATTTTAGTAAAAAGATGGAGCGAGTCACCTTTATCACTTAGGGGTATGAAACATAGCAGCCAATTCTCAGACCCACTGAATATGTTTATAAAATTTGGTGAAAATCGGTAAAGCCGTTTCGGAGGAGTACGGTAACGAACAATGTGACACGAGAATTTTATATATAAGATTCACCCAGATTCATCCACAAGAAATTTATCCATAAAACAAAATTAGGAGGTAAAAATAAGTAATTAATCATATCGAAAGTAATATCTTTTTTTTACTTTTGTTTCCACTGCTTTACCTACATCGCCGTAGCGATAGTGCTCGCCACATTCATGTTTCGTGATGGAGGATAGAATAGTTGGTAAATGTGTGGCCTAAGATCCCTGCCATAGCAAGTTGCTATTAGTAGCATTAAAGCAAGTAGCAGTAACAATTATGGTGTCTATGCAAAACGGCTGTAGCTTACATAGACTAAATATTTTCGATAACCCCCGACAAATCCGTGATACAGCTAGAACCATCTAGACCATGTCATTCAAACAAAAAAACTACGGGTTGCACTCCGGGAGTGCCGGCAGAAGTCAAAACTTGAATATTAACGTTGTGCATTTTTGATATTTTGGAATGGTTAGAAAATAATTTTGCACTAATTACTGTAATTATCAGTATGAAAGTACTATTATTCATGTGGTAGAATAAATACAATATTCATTTATTGCGCTATCGTAGACAAACATGACAACACGAACATTCGTGCAGGCGCCCTGCGCCGTCTTACGAATTTTCGAACAGGTCAGGTCTCCTGACGCGAGTTTAGAAGTTTTTACCCATTCCAAAAAAGTGCGCAACGCCGCTAAAGGAGTTTTCACTCCAAAAAAACCCAATGAAGTTGGTATTTTTGTTTAGAATTTATGATGCATTAGACACACACACAGTCAAATTTTTTAGCGTGTAATAACGGGCGATGAGGTCCTACGTCATAACATAAAAGTATAGCAAAAAGTAACCTCCCGGCAACATTTGAGGTAGATTATCAGTCACGTGCTAAACTCTCTTTGGTCTATAAATATACAGAGCAGTAAAACCAACTTTTAGAACATTTCACGTGTCGTGTTGCACGTGTTGTATGACGGTAAGATTAAAACATGAATTTGCCTTTTAAATGGTGCTGTTTTATTCATGGTATTATGGCACAGGATATCGGCTGACTGTTTTGACTAACCCGTGGTAAGATTCAATAATAAGTACCTACTCGTATATGCAATGAATCTAGTCTAGAAGTTTTTTCCGTGTATGTCCTGTGCACTTTAGCCATGTTATTCAGAAATATAGACTAAAATGTTATATGGTTCCAGTTTGCATTATACTTCGAAGTGTAAAAAGTATCATTACGCCTGTGTCCCTGAATAGGTTCGCAGAGGTACATGATTAGCCGAATACACTTATGAATCCATCTCCGTTATCGTGCGGCATTAAGTCCCAGAATGTAATAGGTAATAGACCTACCTGTCAGCAACCATCTAATCTAATTTTGAATAGAAAAATCTAATTTTGCTTTTTTTTATACCGACCCTGGATAGAATCCCGGTCTTCATGCAATCAAGTGCACTAAACCGGAATGAGATTAGGAGGTGAATATTACATTGTAACAAAAAATATAATCTCAACTTAAAACCTTGGCATAATAAACTCTTTATTATTAAAGCAGTAGGAGAATACTGCTATATTTTACCATGCATTTCGAAAGAAAGCAGCGTCGGTTTTTGTTGCTTATACCGTTACTTAAACTAGGTAGGATCTAATCGACTTCTTTGAATTGGCTCTATCGCCTTAGTAATTTTAAATAACGTCAGTTCTCGTCATTTCGTGTTCCAATTTTAGAAGTTAGAATAGTCAGTAAACACTTTTAAGATTCAACTTTTTGGCATTTCTCTAACATCGTGACATTATTATGGAAGGTGACTGGGAGGATTGCCGATAGGCTTATATACGTGGGCTATGACACGTCCTAGTAATAGATAACTTTTATACTTAATGTTTTATTATATTCTGTATATTTATAGTATATTCATATGAGGCCACGGTTGTCTCTTACAATTAGGCGAGCCTCTTCTTTGGTATATTATATATTATGCTTGTTTGCTTCCTAAGACCTCAATTATCTTTGGATCAGTCAGTAAGTCGGCATTTTCTTTACAAAATTGTGACCTAGTAAAATATTAAACAGTAATTGATATCTCTCAGTGCGGACGCTAGAAGAATTTAAATGTCAGCTATATTACCTCTATGGTTTAGCGGTTAGGTAAAGGCCTTGATTTCGTGAAGTCCTGGGTGCGATTCATGGGTCGAGCAATAAAATAAAATAATATTCTAGCAAATTAATATTGACATTCGAGCAAATATTAAATTTTCTAAAAACAGTGTTGCCCGGAATTTGTATGTAGGCTTATTATTGCCACTTATCGCATTATTGCATTCTTCGGGGAAATGGGTGTGAAGATGTCACCTGTCAATTCAACCTGAGATCTCAATCAGCAACGTTCAATCTTTGTTTCTATGCTAAGAGAATGAGGAAAACCTCTACAATCGACAGAAATCTAGTAACCTTATCGCACTTAACGATAAATACCGAGTTATCGCAGTTTAGTTCGTGACATAACTTGTGGAATGTCATCCACAACATCACGTAGTTATGTAATTTGATATTTATGATTCAGTTATTTATATTAGTGGAAAAACAGCAGATGACGTTATTAATGATGTCCTTGCAAAAAGAATAAACAGAATTCTTTTTATTGCAGCTCTATACAGTTTGTTTGGGTAGTATTACAAGTATCTACGCGCCAAATCCTTTTACGGTAGGCAGAGTATCAAGTACGAGTACTAACTGTGACGATTCCTACAAATCTCTCTAGCTTTTCCGCATCTATTACTCATTACTAGACGTCTATGGTGTCTATAGACCACAGTTGTCTCTTACTATCAGGAGAGCCGTGTCCATGTTCGCTATCTTATCACATAAAACAACACCTGCGTGATTTGGACGGTGTTAGCACTTACTATTACTATCATCGATATTATTTCTATTATGGGTACTATTTTCAGGTAGGGATCCATCGCAATATTTATTCCTGCTATAACAATGACTACATCATAGGAACGGATAGTTGGCTAGCTATTAGACTTGTATAGGCCAAACATCTCGGCCTCAAGACACCGATGCACCAGTAACATCTACGGTGTAGGAAGACCACGTTTGTCTTTCATCAGAGAGTCGTTTGTTTGCTGTTTTATCATATGAAAAATGGAATGTCACCAACTGCCGATGTAGCGAAATACAAAATTATTGTTCCCAGTAAGTAGATTCCGGTATTTTTTTTTCATGATATTGGGAGACCAACAAGTAGACTGATTTCCTGATGGTAAAAAGACATTAAAGGTGGTAATGGTGAGTTGCTAACCTGAGGCCAGGATGTTAGGCCTCGAGTAAAAGTAAGTTTACCGATTACCTTATCCTCCAAACCGGAACACGTCAACGGCTAGCACTGACGTTATGGCGGCAGGATTAGGCAAGGCGGTGGTACCAATCCAGGAGAGTTGCTGCGAATCTCTACCACCTAGTAGAATGTCACGGTGTTAGTGACGTTAAGCCTATTCTCGGCTTTTATCAGCTGCCTGGCTGGAAGGCAGATGGTCTATTCTGCAAAGAGCACACAGGGATGTTAATATCGTTTATTAACATATCAGCATATTGCGTGCTCGTCGATTCTGAGTAACGTTATCAAGTAATTGCTCTGGAAACGTGACTTACAAGGCTCACGTGATGACGCTTAAGCTAAGCTGTCAGTAATATTAATTACCTTACTCATGGATATGCAAAACGAGCATCCACGTCATTGTAATGTTATTGTTATGTAATGATCCAGTAACGGAATGGAAAATCAAGTGAATGACCAATCTGAATGGAAAAGGCTTTATATCAGTCTAAGCCCTGCATCATACATTCGGATTTTTGGTATGGTATTCCGTTTCAATGTAATCGCAACATTTCACCCATGGAGATACTTTTTTTATTTTTATGGTAAAAAGCAGCGAACAAGCACGTGGTTTTCCTCTTGGGAAGAGAAGAGGAAATGGCAGCCTATTGACACCATAGATTATGTAGTTGCGTCGCTGATCTGTGGCCAAGGTGTTAGGCCAATTGTGCAAGTCTACTGGTTACCCTCCCCCTGGACTGGAATATAACATGGTCACTATGGCGGCAGGAATAGGTAAGGATTGATCCGTACCCGGGCAAGTTCCTGCAAAGGACTCTGCCACAAGTGAAATGACTACTGGAGGTTACACTTCTAAGAAACACCTGATTTAATTTATAAATATTGCTTACAATCTCTGATGTACCTCTATTTCAAAGAGTCTGGAGGTGTTAATTAACAAAGTCAAAATGAAAGAGAGGTCAGTTCATACTTTAATTGAATCTAAATATGTTTTATAATTGACTTTGAAAAAAGAGGAGTCTATACTGTTATAGATACATTCGATATCTATGTATGTCAATCAATTTCTCTGTCATTTCTGAACTAATTTTAAAAGTATTTTTTTCTACCAATGGTCGCCCATTAGTCGAAATTCGAACATAATAAATTTTAATGTCTTGTTGATAAGATCGCCATCTTCATTTCTTAAGACCAACTACTTCCTTTCCAAATTGTAAGATTATAGTTAGTGCGCCATCTGTGATTTTTTATCGTTATCATCAATATATTAGTTTGTATGTGTCAAATGCATGTGTAATGTTTTATTTTTTGAATATATGCACTTTACCAACCATTATCATTAAAAATATTAGCGTTCTGCACTTCTCCTACACATAAACTATAAGGGTTCTAAATTTCATACTCCTCCGTCAGCACAAGGGCTCCAAAGTTTTTGCTTCACGTATTGATCTGTAGATTTCAAACAGCATAGGTATTTCTAAGTCCCAGTCTAATCAGCTGTAGAGTTACTTTTGAAGCTCGATTCATGGAACATAGGAAATTGAAATCGAATATGTAATTTTAGGTACTCTTGAACACAATACTGGCGAATTATTCACATCTGTTAATAGTAAATACTCATAATTATTTTATAGAATTTATTGAATTTACTTGTAACTATTTAAATTTAAATAATCCGCTAACACAGTGTTCAAAAGTACCTAAAATGCCATATTATACGATTTCAATTTCCAGTTCCCATGATATCGGGATTTAAGAGTAACCCTACAGATCTGATTCTGTAATCCATGGGATATCGAGGAAAATACTCAATTAAGGGGCCATGTATGCTAAAATACGTCAGCAATATACTGTTTTTTTCATACAAAGCAATTATGGATCTTGGCGACAAATATACACAAGATTAACATTAATATGCTTTATAAGACTAGTGTTTCCAAAACACGGTTCATTTCACTTTGCTCGATAGAAAAAAATCAAAAAGTTAACCCTTTTTTGAAAGCAAAACCCAATTGTCTACTTCAATTATGAAAATATCGACACCAGATTTAAATAAACATGGATAAGTATTATACCTAAAAGATAACTGTTTCAGTTTTTATATTTTTTTTCAAATTACTTTTATAGTGTCAAAAATAGTGATTTGGCGCTTAAGACATTTACTTTTGAGCGCAATATTTCGTAGTAATCATGGAACTGATTGGCTCTTCTGGCTGACTAAGTATGGGACCTTAAATAAAATTTTGTGATGTATCCCGTTGATGTGATGATGAGTTGCAGACTGTTTTTCTGCGCTTACATTATTTGTGTCTGAAAACGATGTTATCGCCTTTATAAGGACTAGCAGATAGAGGAGATTACAGGGGAGGCTATTGAATTATAGTTTAGAACAAACTAGCTGTTCCGGCGAACTTTGTTCTACCCGTTCAGTTTATTTAAAAAAAATGTTTGTTTTTCCTCGTTTCTTCGCAGTCGAATGCCATAAAAAGTGTCCTATGTCCGTCTTCTGGTTTAAAGGTACCTCCCTATATAGGTATAAGGTTCTTGAGTTATAAATAATGTAACCAACACGACTTTCTTCTATAGATTTATGAGAAGGTGTGCATGTCACATTTGGAGTAGTCAGTTTAAATGAAGAAAGAAAGCCAATTCATACTAATTTCATAAATGCGAAAATGTATTTGATTGTCTTTCTTTCTCGTCAATAAAAGCACAAGGAGGAATGGCTTTCTTCCTTGTGCTTTGTAAGTGTATCATATAATTAAGTTCTTGTAATCAAGATAGTTTGTAGAAGAATTGAGGGTTGGTGGGTTTGTCCTTCTTTCAAATTGCACCAGATCAATGTTATTGTTATTTTTGTGTGAATAGTTACGAAGCTGGATAGTGACATAAACACAAACATTTGGTAATCATCGTTATTGTTGTATTTCCGCTCGAAGAGTAGTCGGTATACTAATGCATAGTTGAATTTCAGTCGCCTGATGACGCCGGCATCTTAAGAACATTCCGATTAATTTTGATGTTTCGATTTTCTAACTACACAAATTCTAACTAACTCTGAAACGGATGGAAATATACGTAATATTTGGAATATTCCGACAAAACCTTTAAAACAAATTCACAAACATGTTAGAGTTTATCCGACGTAACTTGCTGAGTGGGTGTATCTGACATTTATTAAATAAGGGTGGTTACACTATTACCGATAAACTCACAATCGAGAAGCATATAAGTTTTAATAAGTCAATATTGGATAAATAAATACGTTTTCATATAATATGTTAGACAGGACTAGATGTTGCAAGCAGCTACGTTCAGGTTTTTAAAGTTATTTGGCTAATCCACGGGACCCCATTTAGATATGGAGATACAAATACTTAAGCAAATTAGATGATTCAGGTGTTATGAGTATTTGTCAAAGATACATAGAATTAAATATTTTAAAGATGTTGATGTTAATGAGATCTTCTTGTGCCAGGCAGCTCGTAAAAGGCGAGCATAGGCTTACTGTCACTAGCACCGTGATATCTAACTAAGTGGTAGAGTCTCGCAGCGACTCTCCCGGATTGACACCACCGCCTTACCTATTCCTGCCATTAAGTCAGGGCTTGTCGTTGACGTGTTCCGGTTCGGAAGGTAAGGTAGCCGGTAAAACTTACTTTTGTTAACACCCCGGGCTAAGGTTGACAACGTACCATTACCACCTTTGGTGTCTCTAGGCGACATCAATTTTTTACTATCAGGAAATCCGTCTGCTTGTTTGCCTTCCATTATCAAAAAAAAAACATCCTGTAGGAAATCGCAGTTGAGCCTCATAGATGGTCAGTGGCGTTAGGCATGTACCTACGCATATTCGTCGATGGACAAATTTTACTTCGATTAATTTCACCACAATTCCTCAGCTATTTGCTCTGCTGTCTATATGAAATCTGGAAAGCAAATAATTATAAAACTTACGCAAAAGGCTTAACACTCAAGCCTCATGCTGGCAACACATAACCATTACCACCTTTTGTGGCTTAAGCTAAGTGTTTTTCATCGTCAGGAAATCCGTTTGATTCCGTGACCACCTTGTTACTTGAGGGGCTAACGTGTGTACGTTAACTCCTCTTACCTCGACCGACCGACTGCGAGGCTCGGTTTAATACCCGATGGGGGCAGACATTTGTGTAATGAATATTTAGATGTCTATGTTTCGCGGTCTAGCTGTTTATTAAATTTATTATTGTATCTAATTAAGTATATATGTATTTCTATGTAGTAGAATCGTTGACTACTATCCTTAACATAAGCAAATAATTTGTTCACTTTGGGGTTAGATTCAATTTCTGTAACTTGTCCAGGAATATATTAATTTATTCGTTATCTTTATTATGTAACAATAATAAAACAAATATTTTTTCAAAACTCTAACACTAAAAATTATAAATTATAATCTCGAACTTGTCGTGAGATTAAACGCAAGTGTGTAGGAGGCCTTCAGGTCACGTTAAACATACAATTGAAACGTGACATTTCACTTACACTGGTTAACCCAAATATAGTGGACGATAGAACACGTGCAAACATTCCAGGGACACCTTCGTTGACAAGAGAGAGTATTTTATGAAATCAACATTATAATATTGCGAAGTGTGGTGAGGACGGAGGCTACTTTATCTATTCTGATAGTTCATGTATTTTTGTATCTTTGTGAATATATAAGTGTCTGAGTGAGTTGAGTAGAATGGGCCACCTTTCTGTATAGCAGCTCGTATAAGGCGTGCAAATGTCAAATTGGTCATTAACAATAGGACCACTGGTTGTCGAGTACAGCAACCGGGTTTGACCGGGTAGAGATAGCGGTGGATCTCTACCCGGGCATAATTATAATACCATAAGGACAGTGTCGTGTTTCGGTCCATATGATATGATAGAAGTTAGGTATGCTCAATAGGCCTAATATACCGGACACAGGGCAGAAACGCACTTACAACATCTATGGTGTCTATATGCCACAGTTGCCTCTAACAATTAGAAGTGCCGTATGTATTTATTTATTTATATGAGGCAGCAAGGAAGGCAAACAAGCAGACGGATGTCCAGATGGTAAAAAATTCACGCGCAGGTGCATTGCCAGCCTGAGGCCGGGATATTACGCCTCGAGCAAGAGTAAGTTCACTGGCTTCCTTATACTCCGAGCCGGAACCCGTCAACGGCAAGCACTAATGTTATGGCGGCAGGAGTAGCTAAGGCAGTGAGTGAAACTAATCCGGGCGAGTGGCTGCATAACGCTACTACCTAGTAAGATGGAGTTCTGTATTCTTGTTTGCTGTCTTCTCTTATAAAAATGGGAAGGCAAGGCATAAGATTCTCTGATGGTAAAGTAGCCGGCAGACTTGCACAGCAAGAACACCTAGCTAGGGCAGCTAACGCACCTTTAGTATCTTCGGTGTCTGTAAGGTTGCTGTTGTCTCTTATCATCGGGAGAGATGTGTGCTTGTTCTGTGATCATTTTTTTATCGGTTGTCCAATAACCATACAGTCGCCATGTGCGAGCCAGAATCGTCTATGAACGGGCAAAACATGAATGGTACGGTATTAGCCTGCATAGATCAGGGTAGTTTTTTTTTAAAGTGGGTTCCATGTACTACTAAAGAATTTATGATGCAATTAATGACCAGGGGCCCGTAACGGCCCGGAAAGGTAACTACTAACTTGAAGTGATGCATATTAAAAATTTGTTGTTTTTTTTGTTGTTAAAAGTTAAAGAACCCGTGAATTAGGGATATAGCATCTAAAATGTATGATACCCTTAATATACTATCTGGGTATCCCAAAATACCTTCAATGATGAGTCAGCAAGAAAATACTTTGTTATAAGTATCGTTCTATTTTCAGTTCTGAATTGTTGTTGTAATATAGGTAGTAAATATATTTTTATCTCTTAAAAATATAAATTGAACAAAAACATAATCACGGAGTTGCACCATGGCCGACGATTAAAATTATAGACTGCAACAAATGTTATCTACAAGGAAATATGTTCAATTACGTAACAGCGACAGGTGATCAACATCGACACGTGTACGAATCACGATTGTATAGATTTTGTTCGTAATATGGCCGATTACGTAACTATGTGACCTTGACTTTGACATTGTCAACTTGTTTTTGTAGATTTAATTTAAGCTATTACGTTATAATATAATTCCTTGTTTTTGAGTATACTAGATTATTTTTATAAACTAGATTTTAGTTTTATGAACTAGATTACTTTCAAGGTGCTGTATTTATTCATACAAACTAATGTTATAATTTTAGCGCAGTGAAACTGCAAAAACCCGACTTCAATTTCAATTTATACGTTCCTGGGATTCCAGAATCAGATCCAGACTTGCTGTTAATTAAACCTTAAAAGTGAGTTCTTTAAAATACAAATAGAATTTTTAAAATCGGTTCAGAAATGACGACGAAATCGATAACATACATAAAAAATAGGAGTCGGTTAGTGAATGCAAAAATGTTTGTGTATTTGTTGGTCCATCAAAATTGCAAGGAAGTGACGATGAGGTGTAATTTTCTAGTGATACCAGCTAATTTCTTTATATTTAAAGTCGATTATATAACCTCCTCTTTTTTTAAAGTCGGTTAGTGAATGCAAAAGTCTTTGGGTATTTGTTAATCCTTCAAAGTTGAAAGGAAGCGACGATGAGGTATAATTTTCTAGTGACAGCTACTTTCTTCATATTTGAAGTTGAATATATAACTTCCTCCTTTTTTTGAAGTCGGTTAGTGGATGCAAAAGTGTTTGTGTATTTGTTGGTCTTTCAAAGTTGCAATGAAATAATGATGAGGTATAATTTTTTAGTGATACCAGCTACTTTCTTTCTATTTCAACGGGTTCCAAACAACTAAAACATGGGTGTAGCCCTGGGCAAACTTTAGGTCAATATTAAGACGCTGATGACAGCCTTCAAATTCCTGATAGAGCAGAAATACTGCAGAAAGCCACTAGTATAATGCGTGTTGTGCTAAAATTGGTAATTGATACAAGGAATAAATATCTAAACAGGAGGACATATGGGCAACCGTAGCTCTAAACGCAACAACTGCTAAAGAAACATTTTTGTACTGCATACCTATGTGGTGCAAAATGAAACTCTTTCAACACATAACAAAACACTTTTCAGGCAATATGCTACATATTGCAAGCCTTGTTGATATTAGTCTTGGTGATATATTTGTAATCATAGGTAATTTTACATACATACATACATATCTTCACGCCAAGTCCCTTACGGGGTAGGCAGAGAGTATCGAGTGCCAGACCTCACGATCCTAACAAACCTGTCTTGCTTCCTTCACATTCATAACCCTTTTCATACAAACACGCCGGTTTCGGAGACTCTTGACACCACCCTCGGATAAGTTCCGCTTGATCTGATCGTGAAATGTCAGCCTTGGTCTCCCCGGGTACCTACATCCATCCACATTCGCATTGTATATCTGCTTTGTCAATCTTTCATCTGTCATTCTTTCCATATGACCGAACCAGCGGAGCATGCCCTTTCGCATTTTAACACCAACACTTTCTTTCAATCCCACTCTTTCTCGGATCTCACTGTTACGAATGCGGTCAGCGAGCGTTACACCACAGATTTTCCGTAGTGCTCTCATTTCGACCGCATTTATCCTACTTTCATGCTCTTTCTGACATAACCAACTCTCACTTTGATAATTTTCACTTTGGTAATTTTAATTTAGTTAAATCAGCTGGATTATTGGCCTCCACTACTAAGGAGTCACAAATGTATTTTGTTGATACACTATCAGAGTGTTGATTTTAACTATTAAATTTTCAACGTAATGTTAGTGACAAAATTTCAGACTTTAAACCAATGCTGATGTTAAAAGTGTTTGCCTGTGACTCCTCTTTAGTGCCTGAAGTTTCTCATTACAAAAGGTAATATTGATTTTTCAAACTTACAACCTCTTGAAAGAAAAACACGAAAACAGTATTTTAATGAATGGGGTGATACAATATTACCGTATTAACGTTAAACGATGCGAACTGGAAATAATGCCTGCTTAAAGTTTTATTAGAGAAGCCACCGGTTGTTTTACTAGCATTTAAATTAAGTGATACAAAAATATATATCTTATAAAATAATTAAACTAAATTTCCACCTCGGTATCTACAATATAATTTAAAAATTGTCCTGAAATAAAAGGTTTTTTTTTGCGTAATTACCCTCGATACTCTGCAGATCATTACACATTTTTTTATTTCGTAAACAAGCAAACATTCTCGAAGGAAGCTGTTATAACGCTTATATTGAGAAATGTGATTGCAAAGATCTCAAACATGTTTTGTTCTTTTACAAAAAAGTAATAAGAGCTAGAGGCTTCTTCGCTCTTCCTTCTTGGCTCACATATAACTGACATACAACTAACTCTGAAAAAGAAGCTTACTTTCTTTTCTCAAACTATTTTAAAAACAAGTTTCTTACGGGTAATGGTCATAATGCTATTTAAAAGTGTCTTCACACCTATATCCCCGAAGAGTTCGGCAGAGGCACAACCAGGGCACCCACGACTAGTCTAAGACACTAAGTCCCACAATGTGATAGGTGGCAAGTCTATTGACAACCAGGCACATGTCTAATCCCGAACAACATTTTTTTTAGAAAATTTGAAAAATCAAATTTTATTTTTGTTGCCCGAACCGGGAATCGAACCGGAAAACGGACCTCATGCAATCAAGCCCAACACTTGGATCGCTAGACCACAGATGCTATTACTAGACTATAATATTTGCAACTTCAAATACCACCATCATCAGCGTCATAGAAATTATATGTAATGAGATTGGAAAAATACTTTAACAACGACCTTACTAAAGGTGCTGGCCCTGATAATATTCCATCGCTTTTTGTAGTTAAATGATCAGATTCTTTTACTATATCTTGAAGATTGTTGTATAAGCGGCCTAGAAAGGAAAGTGTAATTTTTAAAATTTGGAAGTTGGCTTTTATAATTCCTGTAATATTCAAATAAGTGGGAATTAAAATCAAATTTAAAATTATAGACCAATATCGAAATTATGGGTACTCGTAGCAAATGAGTGATGCCAATATTCGCCTAAAATTTCAACTTCGATAAATTGGGACATCGAAAACGTTCTTCTGAATACCTAATAAAAGTTTATTAATTTTAGTTATATTGTTAATTACAGTTTTCGGAAACAAAAGTGTTATGAACTTCATCGGTAGTTCTACAAATTTTATAGATGTACAAAACAATTTACATATAAAACATCAGGAAACATAGGACTTCCGTGTTGGTCCGGGCTCCTTTGCAGAATAGACCATCTGCCTTCCTGCCAGGCAGCTTGTAAAAGGCGTGTATAGGTCTACCATCACTAACACCGTGACAGCTGACTAGGTGGTAGAGTTTCGCAACGACTCGCCCGGATTGGTACCACCGCCTTACCTATTCCTGCCGCCATAACGTCATGACGTGTTCCGGTTCGGAGGATAAGGTAGCCGGTAAACTTAGTTTTGCTCGAGGCTTAACATCCTGACCTCGGGTTGGCTACGCACCATTACCATCTTTCGTGTCTCTAGGCGGCGTGAATTTCTTACCATCAGGAAATCCGTCTGCTTGTTTGCCTTCCTATAACATAAAAAAAAGGATCAAAGTTTTAGGAATGAAGGTAAAAAGAAAATTTCTAAAACATGTTAAATGTACGCTTTCACGTTCTAAAGGTGTTTTCTGTTCTGTTTTCTAAAGGGTTCATTTAATATTTAAAACAAAACGGATTTTTGAAGTGAAAACTTTTTAAACGGCATTGCGTACTTTTTTCGAATGGGTAAAAACTTCTAAACTCGCGTCAGGACACGTGACGGCATTGCGCAAATAAGTAGGCGCAGGGCGCTTGCGCGAATGTTCGTCTTGTCATGTTTGTGTACGATAACACAACAAATTAATATTGTATTCTACCACACAAATGATAGTACTTTCATACTGATAATTAAAGCACTTCGTGCAAAATTATTCCCTATCCATTCCAAAATATCAAAAATGCACAACGTTAATATTCAAGTTCTCACTCCTGCCGGCACTCCCGGAGTGCAACCCGTTTTTTTATTATTATACTTACCGTTCTATAGATTCATATAATTATGAATAATTCAAAAACATAATTTGTTTTCTAAATAAATTATGATTTTCTAGGAAAGTATGGCCATGATTCCTACAATCATTTTTATCATAGCATTCGACATACTTAGTTTTCTGCGTAGATACGTACAGTAGTACTGTTTAAATGATGCGCTTCAGCAATATTCGTCAAGCTTCGAAAATCCGAATGTATTTTAAAGATATCTTTATAGAGTTGTTATTAAACATAATTAATCATTTTGCTTAAATTTAGATTAGGTCAGCCAATTTAAAGATAAATGTATTAAGTTTAAAAAGTGTAAAGCCGAAGCGCATAATTTAAATAGTAGTGCTGTAAGCAGTTGTAACCCTTACTTTAGTAAAATCTGTAACAATAAATGTCATTTTATGACTAGACTTTAGATAAACATAATTTTATGCGTTTTTTTATACTAGTTGTTTTATACCAGATAAATGCTGGACACACAATGCTAGTAACGGTGAGCCTATGGTCACCTTTTACGAGCTGCCTGGCAAGGAAGGCAGATGGTCTATTCTACAAAGAAGCCCGGACCAACAAGGGGAAACGCTAATAAGGAAAACGCATTAATAAACGTTTCATAAATTATAATGCGTCCTACAATGTTGCACGTTGTCCACAACGTGATGTTTTGACTCGTGCTTCTAGTTACAATTATTTCTGATTGCGTAACGTACGGACAATGTTTAGTAAATTACTATCAAAGTTTAAGCTATCTCCTCTTATTGTCTCAATTATTATGTGTCCTCTAAATTAATAAATAACTTGTTATTGGCATTAGTTTTCTATGTAGTTTGTCGGTTTTTGGTAAATATGTTCATATCATCTTAAGGGTTTAATGTAGTCTTTCTGCTATGTCACGGACTATCGTGCCCGCCTCGTTGGTCGAGTGGCTCGAGTACACGCCTAACTACATCGATCAACCGCAAGGCTTGGGTTTGATTCCCGACGGGGACAGGCATTTGTGTGATGAACATTTAGATGTCTACATTTCCAGGTCTGGGTGTTTATTAAATTTATTCTGGTATCCGTTTAAGTATTTTTATGTATTATAATCGTTGACTAGCACCCATAACACAAGTATATAATTTGCTTACTTTGGGATTAGATTTAATTTATGTGACGTGTCCAGGGATATTTGTTATTTCGCATTTGTATATTTTGCATTTGTTTTTATGCAATTATTTCTCCGTATTGGCCTTTTTTCGTTTTTTTTAGTGAGAGAGCAAACAAGCACATGGCTCTCCTGTTAATATGATATTACCGTGGCTTATTGACCCTAAAGACACTATAGACATTACAGGTGCGTCACTGTCCTGTGGGATATTAGGCCCATCGTGCAAGTCTACCGGCAACCTTACCCTTCGGGCCGGAACGTGACAGAGTCATTATAGTGTCAGAAATAGGTAAGGTAGTGGATCCCTACTCGGGCAAGCTGCTGCACAGCACTCTAGCACCAGTGGTCTTGTTAGTGATGACCTACATTTTAACCAATGCTCGGTTCTTATGACGCGTGGCAAAGAGGCATGTCTTTTTGCGTCGTGGGTTAAAAATTTACATCCAATGTCTAAAATTGACTATATTGACGTTGGATCAACTTTTTGTTGAAGATCCTGTTACAGACAGGGTATAGGGAAACATGTGTTTGACCGCCTCGTTGGTCTAGAGGCTAGCGTACTCGCCTAACTGCAACGATGAATCGCGAATCTCGGGTTCGATTCCCGACGGGGGCAGGCATTTGTGTGGTGAATATTTAGATGTCTGCATTTCCGGGTCTGGGTGTTTATTAAATGTATTCTTGTATCTATTTAAGTATTTCTATGTAATAGTATCGTTGACTAACACCCATAACACAAGCATATAATTTGCTTACTTTGGGGTTAGATTCAATTTGTGTGACTTGTCCAGGGATATTTATTTATTTATGTGTTTGTTTTGAGGCTTGGAGCTATATTAATACTGGAAGTAACACTCCTAACAAGGACCCGATATCATTTCCAAATATTGCTAACTCATTCTAATGTATTGACCTACTTTTCTGGCCCCTGTTATGTCAATTAAGAAAGACAAAAGAAGATGAAAGAGAGGTTAATACATAAGAGTGAGTTAGCAATATTTGGAAATTTAAGATATTAATCGCCTATGTGGTCTAGCGGTCCGGCATCGGACTTGACTTGTTGATGTCCTGGGTTCGATTACAGGGTCGGGCTTGTTTTGTTTATATAGTATAGTATAGTTTATAGTTTCAATTTTCTAATAAAAATAATGTTGCCCGGGATTGGATATGTGCCCGGTTGGCGATAGTCTTGCCACCTATCACATTGTGGGACTTAGTGTCTTCGGCTAATCGTAGGTGCCCTGATTGTGCCTCTACATACCTCTTCGGGGATATGGGCATGAAGATACTTTTTATTAAATATTCAGGTCTTTGTTAGGTTTGCAACCTCCAGTAATAATCTACTACTGGCGGTTCTAAGGTAACTACTACTTCATGGTTCAAAGATTATTTTTTTTGTAGTAATGCGGACATAGACGATTTGAGAAACCAGAAAGTAGTTTAAAAGTAAAACACGTTGAATAGAAGCACAGATGAAAAAGGTCTGTTTTCAATTCCTGTTGTAAATTGTCAAATAGAAAGCCCCTAAGGCTGCGTTTCCACCAGAGATGTGCGAGGATGTGTAGCAAGGGATGTGTTTGTAAAGAACAAATATAATCATTACCAATAGAGCTGTGCTGAGTAAGGCGAGTATATTAAGCGAGTCTTTTTTTTATACAAGAGCAGGCAAACGAGCAAGTGGGGCACCTGATGGAAAGTGATCACAACCGCCCACGGACATCCGCAACACCAGGAGTATCACAGATGCGTCGCCGACCTTTAAGGAATAAGTACGCTCTTTTCTTGAAGGTCCCTAAGTCATAATTGTTTGGGAATACCGCCCTCGGTAACTGATTCCACAAAGGTGTTCATGTCTATTGGATCTTTACAAATACATCCCTCGCGTTATCCTCATACGTTTCTGGTGGAAACGCAGCCTAATAATAATTGACATGGACACATTACGACTCTAATCATGCTTTCAATGTCAAGTTTATCAAAGTGCTAGAAGTCGTGCCTTATGATGAATGATCCTAGACATTCAAACACTCCTTATCGCGCAACGCACGTGGCATACAACGTGCTACCTTCACGTGCACTACCGCGTGCATCTTCCTCTGTGTTGCGATATTGCATAAGACAACAGTCAACAAAGATGTAATTGGTTAGATTTGCCTGTTTCCTAGTTTATTGATTAGTTAATTGATTTCCGTGTTTGGATTTAGGTTTGGAGATTGTAGTAGCCAGTTCACGAAAGAGGTTCAATATGCCAGTGTTAAACTTGCACTTGCAATACACCTTTATCGTTGGTGTTACTAGCGCTACTTTTGAAATCGAGAGTTTCAACTTTGCCTATTCTAAAGGCATTATCTCATTAATATTATAAATGTAAAAATGTATGTTTGGATGCTTAGAAATTCAGATATTTTGATGTATGATTATTGTTTAAATACGCTACAATGAACCCGCTTAAACCCATTGTAATAAAATATGTCACGCGTTTAGTCTACGACGACAACGAGTTTGTAAATAAATTTGATAAACAGACAAAACTGTGTGCAACAGTAAACGAAAAACATGTTAGATAAATCTAATTATTCATATCTTTGTATTGTTTAGAAATGAGAACATGCAAATGTATGAAATGATATTGACATTGATTTGTTTACTGAGCAGATTTTGTTTTATTTTAAAAATTATGAACAAAGTATTACTTAATTTGTTCAGGTATCGGCTTTTTAGAAGACGAGGGTAAGTTTATCATCTTATTAAAATAATAAAGTCATTTATTCGTGTTTTTTTGTATGAAGCAGGAATTCGTTACGTGGATATGGCAGTAGACAAGTCCACCGGACCTTGTTACTACATCAAGGCAGTCTGCAAGTTCGCTGGTAATGGTCTGATACTACCAAACATTGCACAGACCTATAGTAGTGAGGTTTAGCGGACAGATCTGCAAACTTGCCTACTGGCATGTCCGTCTAATGGATTCCCTGTATAATACAGCGAAGCACAGACTTTCTTAGTGGTAAGAAAAAATAATGGTCTGAAACACTGCATAACTTCGGGGGCTTGTGACCGTAGTCATACATTTTCACTAATGTGCAAGTCTACCTGCTATCTTACCTTGCGAACATGGAACGACAATGTCATTGCGTACAATAGACTATCTGCATCCCTCCATAGCAGCTCCTAAGAGGCTAGCGTAAACTATTATCCAATCCATAAAAAGAAAGGACCCCACCCTACATCCCAACCATAAGACAACATAAGGTTGTCTGGCAGAGATCGCTCTGAAGCGGTAAGACCGCCTTTATGCACCTAAGTTAAATATTATTATAAGTGAAAGAGTGTGTATTATTTTGTAAATTATTGGTGTATAATAAAGTGTATTCATTCATTCATTCAGTCAATAATTCAATCATTCATTCAGCTGTAACATCTATGGTATCAATAGGTTTCAGTTATCTGTTATGATCTGGAGAACCGTGTGCCTGTTTGCTCACCTGTATACTTTTGCATAAAATGTGTATTTTCTCATGTAAAAAGTTCTGTTACATACTTACGGGAAAACATTGATGGATTCAAATATTTATTTTTACATAAAAAATTCGTTTGTGTAGAGATTTTTTTCCGATGTTAAGTTCACGGCGTGTGCAAGCGTGACAATGAATTGCTTATTGCATTGGAATAAGTGAGATAAAAAAGTAATCATTGGCTGGCCCATAAATCAACCTTTTATTTTGTTTGCTCTATTACGATTCTTGCCCTATCGTCCTAAGGTGTACTAAGATATCGAGAGAAACTGCGACATAAATGCATTAAAGGAAGAAAATTAAAGGAAAATTGCATAAAACATTGGTAAAAACAATGCTTTTATCTATACAAAGTGCTAGTAGCTGTTAATGTCAAGTGATACGAAGTTCAACGGTTCGGCCAGTTTTGTATATTACTTAGCACTACATTTGCACACTACGAGTTGGTAGAATATATTGGACCAACTAAATAATTTTGTAGCATCTTTGTAACATTCATAATATTATATAATATGCAACAAACATTTTTTCTTTCTTTCTTAGTTATTATTTACAATTCATATTGTTATAAATTGTTTTAGTTATAGGACTCGGCGATAGTCGTGGTATTGCAATACGTGAAATAATTTTAAAACCAAGCGTTGCATTGAGTATACGATGTATAGAGTCAGAGTGTAGAGTAAGCTTTAGATATACCAGATAATGTTAATGTTGGCCATCAGTAGTAACCAAACAATGTACGTTAAAAGAAAGCACTCTTAGATATATTTATCTTTAGTTGTAAACACCCAATGATGCTGTAAAAACCGAAACCTACTTAGGTGTAACATGAAGTGCATGGTGGAAAAGTGCAAGTGTTTTTTGAAATAACATGTAAAAACTTTTGTGACATTCTTTAAAAAATTATCAAATTATCTATTAAAAAAATAACGCGTAACAGTAATTATTAATTCAGGAAATAAGTTTATTATTCCGTCTGACTACGAGAAACAAATGAGGGTCAGTCAAGCCTTGGTGTTAAAGGAAAGAGTAAGAATAAACCACTTGGCATGACTATAGCTCTACATATGGCATGATGATTCAACACCACTTCGTAAACAATGGTTTCTATCACCCGAATGAAGAAGAAGAATGTGTATGTCTAGTAAATAGACAAGTTTTAATAATATTCATGATTTTGCCAGTATTTTTATGATTGTTCATTTTAGTTTTAATTTTTTTTTATAAATTTCAATAGTTTTAATAATTATGCCAGTTTCTTCCTTGAATAGCCAGAATCGTAAATGTTGTAACACTTTTCATCGAAGGTGCCCTCTGAAACGCTTTCACATTTTAAACAGCGGGACCGATTTAAATGAGATTTGATATGCAAGCTCAAGTTTAAACATAGGCTATTTTTTCAAAAATAAACCCCCAAAGGAAATAAAAGGAAAGGAAAAGGAATAAATGAGGGTGAAAGTTTGTATGAAAGTCATAAGTATCCAGTGTTGACGAAGTCAATATCCTTTCATTCTTTGAATTATTATAATTACAACCGCTGAAAAACTGGAGAATATTTACGCGACTATTTTATATTGATGATAGTCCACATATAACTTTCTACAGAGTAGTTCGATTTTAATAATACTTTTTACATTGGATAGAGCATACTTCTAAAGTGGCCTCATATAAATTTTATGGCAATAGGTTAAGGGATTTTAGAGTTATAATTAATAACGCACATGTAATTGTTTAACGTAAATGTGGATGACTGCCGGGGAGACATAAATAGACATTCTACTACCAAATCGTTCGTGTATTATACGAAAGTGGCTTCAATAGTCTTCAAAACCGGCGTGTTCGTATGATAAGAGTTGTAAATGTGGAGGAAGGTCTTAGGAATGTCATTTGATACTCTATGGCTGGACCCGTATGAGACTTGATATGAAGATGTGTGCGTGTGTTTGAGTATGTGTCTGTATGTTATTATTTACTTAGAGAACACAATATTGAAATGATCGAATGTTAAATGACATTTTTGTTTTTATCACTAACTTCGCGATCATGACTAAGTGAAACAACATCAAATTTGTTATTAATTAATACATAGTTTTAAAATGTAATCTCCAATTATGTATTATTATAATTTTGTGTAAAACGATATTGTTAACTAAATTTAATTAAAATTATGCGAAAAATCGCAAAGTGTATATTGTACCAAAAAATTCAAAACAAGGTACGTCCCAAATCTACAATTTTTTGTTTTAAAACTTGTAAATAATACAGTTGTTTTCGTCTCACCTAAGTTTTATAGCAATAATTAGCTTCTCCAGACATATTAATCATTGTCTGCTGGGTTTTAACATATTCACATTGTAGTATAATTCACACACACACACACACACACACACACACACACACACACACACACACACACACACACACACACACACACACGCAATACACACAGGTAAGCACACGCGCATACACACATACACTCACATTTTATATTTCAACTATTTTAATGTAATTACATGCTAAATTTTGTCAAATCTGTGTATGCAGCTTAGTAGTGAAGGCAAAACAGCAAAACAGATTTAACAAAATTTTATTGCAAACAAACACAGGAATTTCCTATAGAATGATTAGATTATTTCCAAACTGAGACTTATTGGTCCTACCTCAGTGTCCAAACTGGAATACAACAGTGGTGGGCACAAACATATGATATGGGAATCATTAAATCATTGGTACCTACCAATTCAGAAGAGCTGTTGTTCAGTACTCTACCTCCTAGTATCGACAGTCTGCAATAATGAAATAGTTTAGCAACATATGTAATTAGATTGCTACCAACTGGCGATGGGGTCATCATGTCCCGACGCCAGAAAAATTAACAAATGCTTATGGCTCAGTTATTCCAAATTAGTTTACAACAAGGTAACACTCTAACGGCCGAACTTAGAGATGTTAAATAAAATTTTATTTGTCATTAAATCACAATTTTGTGTGAAATATGTCGACTTAGTGACTTATTAAACGATAATTGACGACTATGAGTGCGGACGTTAGAAAGACTCGAAAAGAAGATTTATTTCAGTTGCCGTTATGTCAGTGCTTGCCATTGTCACGTTTCCTGATAGAAGATAAGGTGAACTGGCATATAAAGTTAAAAGAAAAGTTTAAATAAAAAAGCAAAGGACTCAAATTTGGAATTTGACAATTTTAAAACTATGACAAATTACAAAATAAAATATTCTATAGGTGATCTGTGCCTTGTAAGTTAAAAATAGTCTGTATAAATTCTCATTGGCCTCAGATAGATTTCAGGAAACGTGAAATAAAAAAGCATAGGACCCAAATTTGGAATTTGACAATTTTAAAACTATAACAAATAACAAAATAATATATTCTATAGGTGATTCGTGCCTTGTAAGTTAAAAATAGTCTGTATAAATTCTCATTGGCCTCAGATAGATTTCAGGAAACGTTTGTCGTATTATTATGCAAGATAACGAGTAAAACGAGGACGGCCTTGGCCAAGCAAAGTCAATGCATTTTCCTATTACATTAGATGTTTATGCCTTGTGATACGTATCGGAAGTTCGAACAGGAAAACTTATTGAGAAACATGTCTAACAATAGAATTACGTTTATTGAAAGGTGTTTTATATAGAATGTTTTTATAAGATAGCGAACAATGACGCTTTTGAAAGAAAGAGACAATTGTGGTCTATATACCTTAGATGTTGTGGATATTCACGTGTGGATGTTCCTGTGGGCTAGTGTCTAGCGAAACGAACAAAGGTACTACATATTAAAATTAATTGCATTTTTGGCATTTAATTCAAAAACTGCTACATAGTTGGATCTTGATGAAATGTATGTTCGAAAACCTTTCCTTTCGAAAAAAGAACCATCAATTATTTTTTTAACCAAGAAATCGCGTACTAAACATACAAACTAACATACATAGTAATTAAAGATCGAAACTTTGGAGTCGATAAGTTACTTTTAATTTTTAAGGATAGCGCACATTTGGACGGACCGGGACGGACCGCGTCGACTTTATCGCTTTCATACGTCATTTTGTATAGTGCAACGCATACAGTGCCGTGGCCGGACTGCGACGCGGTGGATTTCCGCTCAGCACCCCACGCGAAGTCTCTGATACGGTCTACAGTCTCCAAAGAGGAGAGTAAATACTATATTAATTAGATGAGTATACTCTCTCTTCTTTTTACTCTACTCTTTGGTACTGAACAACAAAAATCCACCGATCCGATGCGTCCCAGCCCACCAGAGTGTGCGATAGACCCCGATCCGCCACGCTCCGCCTCTTCAACAATCTCATTTAAACGTAGGAACAAATACAAATAAATTTATTTCCTTTCTATAACTTATTTTTTTCTGAAAATATGTTACTTAATTAAAATACTATTTCATATAATGTTATTTATTGAGGAAGGTTAAAGGTTCCCACTAAAATAATACGCAATATAAATAAAGTCACGTAAAAGTGAGGAAATGTGTGATTGTTTTGAAGAACATTTTTTCACGTCTGCTGTTAAAGCAGGTTTAGGAAGTCAACTTACGCAATTGTTGTCGGAAAATAAACAATGCTAATTATTCAACAATTAATTTAAATGTATATTTGTAATTATTAAAAACCGTCGTTTGGGACGAAGCGTGCATCCATAATTCTGATCAACAGTGAGACTCTGGTTCTATTGCCAACGGAGATAGGTATTCGTGTGATGAACATTTAGATATCTTTATTTAAGGGTCTGTTTTATTAATTTTATTCTGATATCTATTTCAGTATTTCTATGTATTAGTATAGCAGACAAGCACCCATATAACAAGCAAATAATTTGTTTACTTTGGGGTTAGAT
>NJDC01000131.1:342582-399718 GCA_002245475.1 Calephelis virginiensis
CATAACGCCATGACGTGTTCTGGTTCGGAGGGTAAGGTAGCCGGTAAACTTACTTTTGCTCGAGGCCTAACATCCCAGCCTCAGGTTGGCAACGCACCATTACCACCTTTTGTGTCTCTAGGCTGCGTGAATTTCTTAACATCAGGAAATCCGTCTGCTTGTTTGCCTTCCAATATCATAAAAAAAAGCTAATTTTTATTATTAAAGAAGAAAAAGCATTGTTACATTTCAAGTTGTATTTTTATTGCTATTAAAAAATATTGCCACTAGTTCACTTCTCATGTTTTACGTATTCATATTCACAAATCTTGACTTTTTTCCAAAACAAACATAAGTACTTATATATCACCTCTAACTTTACATAACTTGATATTACTTTTATTTTTTTTACATTTTTAAACATTTTTTTACGATATCTATAATGTGTGACATGATGTGTAATATGATTTTTACCATAGGACACCACCTGGCGTACCCTGGAGAAGAGGAAAACAACAAAGAAGAAGGTTTTTACAAAAACTACGAGCCCCGTAAGTCGTACTCCTAAGTCCGTATTCGTTCGCATTCATTTTACAGCTGTACCTGTGGCCTGTATTAATCAAAAATGTACATTGTATACCTACCGAATATAGTATACGTAAAAAATATCATAAAACCTACCGAGTCCAAAAGTGTTTTCGAACCATCCAGGAACCCATTGAAAAATAATTAATTAAACAAAAATTCAATCAAATTGATCCAGCCGTTTAGGAGTTAGGTGAGAAACATACAGATTTATAATATTAAGTTGATAAATACCTTAAGTCTCTGATTAAGTCGTGTTAAGCAATTAAGGCTATGATTAACAGTCGTCAGATATCAATTATTGTGTTATAATCATTAAATAGATTCACGTGAACATCATCGTAGAATTCACGTGCCGCGTTACGTACGGATCGAGTCACGTTTATACCTACGAAGCGTTACTAATTCACCCCATTGTCTTATATATTATAATACTTGTGAGATACATAATGTAAAATGATGATGTAACTTTGTAATCGTCATAGTTATTAGCATTAAATAATCGCTTACTAGGTGGTAAAGTTCAGTAGCTCGCTTAGATTGGTACCACTGCCTTAAGTATTCCTGCAGCCTTAGCCTTGTCGTGGTCCGTGATTGAGGGAAGATTAGCCGGTGGACTACATACATGGCCTGAAATCCCGGTCATTGGATACACAACAGTAGTCTATATTAGTATATAGTGTAGTAGTAGTGCTTGTGGTCTCCACAAATTTTTAAAGAAAAATTAAGTAAGTAAGTATCTTCACGCCTATATCCCCGAAGAGGTAATAAAAATTAGTATTTAAAAAGAAAAATTGATATTTGAAATAGCAATCGAATCCATAATCTTTTTCGTCACCATCTCCTTTTTTTTAGAAAAGTAGAAGAAGGTGGTGCTGAAATTAAAATATCTTAACATGATGGTAATTAGGCGTCAGTTCTCCTGATGCAGGTCTAATTAGCGGCTTTCCTGATGCTAGGAGATACCATCAGGTGAGCATGCTTATTCGCTATCTTATATCATAAAAAATGTTATAGGATGGTAGTTCAGAAATTCGGAACACACCACTACACTAAATTATTCCATTATTGCAGTCATTCTATGTTAAACTTGTTGGTATCAGCTTTTCTTCTCTTGTCACCGTAACGTTATTGCTCCTTACAGTCGTTTTCTGGTTTTGAAGGTAGAATTATCATATTTGTGCACGAAGCTTGGAATATTTGTCGCTGGTGTGCGAAGTACCGTTTATATCGACATGTATTTTTATTATGCATATGCAGATGCAGTTGGTTTTCCAATACCAAGAAAAAATGCGATACCAATCTTCATACATTTCGTCAAAACGTTTCCGCCTTTTGATAATTATATAGTATGTTTCAGACTTTAAGTTGGGCTCTTTTGCTATAATTCATCGTTGGTCGAGTGGCTAGGGTACACGCCTAACTATGACGACCAACCGCGAGGCTCGGGTTTGATTCCCGAAGGGGGCAGGCATTTGTGTGATGAACATTTAGATGTCTGAATTTCCGGGTCCCAGACCCGTGTTTATTAAATTTGTTCTGGTATCTGTTTAAGTATTTTTATGTGTTAGTATCGTTGACTAACACCCATAATACAAGCATATAATATGCTTACTTTGAAGTTAGATTCAATTTGTCAAGTTACACAAATATAAACACATAAATAAATAAATATCCAGGGATATTTATTTATTTATGTGTTTGTTCTGAGGCTTGGAGCTATATTACTACTGGAGATAACACTCCTAACAAGGACCCGATATCATTTCCAAATATTGCTAATTCACTCTAATGTATTGACCTCCTTTTCTAGCCCCTGTTATGTCAATTAAGAAAGACAAAAGAAAACGAAAGAGAGGTTAATACATAAGAATGAGTTAGCAATATTTGGAAATTTAAGATACTAATCGCCTATGTGGTCTAGCGGTCCGGCATCGGACTTGACTTGTTGAGGTCCTGGGTTCGATTCCAGGGTCGGACAACAAAAACAATTAGAAAATGTATATTTTCAATTTTCTAATAAAAATAATGTTGCCCGGGATTGGATATGTGCCCGGTTGGCGATAGTCTTGCCACCTATCACATTATGGGACTTAGTATCTTCGGCTAATCGTGGGTGCCCTGGTTGTGCCTCTACGTACCTCGTCGATTTCCCTGAAATTTCATCATTAGATCCTGACTTGGTAGAAATTTCGAAAGTACTCATATTCTTTTAAATAGTAAAATATTTTTTGAAATCGGTCGAATAATGGCAAAGAAATCGATTAAGATACATAAAAATATGTAGAAGTCGGATATATAAACTCTTTTTTAAGTCGGGTAAAAAACTGGACCAAAACTCATGATCTAGTTTTTACAACAACAAAACAGTGGAACACACATTCTGAGATAAACAAAAAAATGAGAAATAAAACACTGAAACCTAGTTCAAAATTTACATTTCCTAATCTTTTCCACGAACATGGGTTACTAAAATATTCATTAAAATATAAAATGTTTACAATGTTTTAACAAACACAAACGATACTTGTAAAATTTATAAAAACAATAATAAAATGTGTTTTTATTACAAAATCGTTAAGAATATAATTACATAACTCCACGTGCTCACCTGCCGCTTCACGTGAAATCTTACGTCAGAGGGTAACTCATCAAGGTTACTCGTCTAAAGTAGGGTTGCCACCCGCAATACGTATTTACTTACGCAAGAGGTTACGTACTTCGTTTGCTTTTTTATTAGAGTTCCAGGTCCTTCTATTCAAATAATGAGTTAAGTAATAAATTCCTTAGTCTATGTGCGTGGTAGATCTACCAAATACATTATTTAACTATACGTTTAATTCTGGATTAAGAAGAAGAATTTTTGAAAGTGAGTGTTATAATGATGTTACAAAATCATGTAGGCATTCCAATATATTCTACCAACTTGTGGTGTGTAAATATTTTAATTGGTGATTATATATATTCTGTTATAATCTTATATATATATATTCTATCTTATTAATAAACACGGACTAAAGTACGCCAAGGTTCAACCTAGTATTATAGTCCTTATAACAATGAGATACACAATATAATATCAATATAACATTACTCCTACCTTAGTCTATGTTTATCAATAAGGCGGACTGATTCTAACCCTAAAGTAAGCAAATTATATGCTCGGGTTATGGGTGTTAGTCTACGATACTAATACGATACTTCTATGAAGTACTTAAATAGATACCAGAATAAGTTTAATAACATCCAGACCCGGAAATGCAAACATCTAATGGTTCATCACGCTAATGCCTGCCGCCGTCGGGAATCGAGCCTGAGCTTCGCGGTTGATCTATGTAGTTAGGCGTGTACGCTAGCCACTCAACCAAGGAGGCGGTCAAATTTATAAAATTAGTAATAATAAATAATTCTGGGCATATTTCCAAAAACTTAGCCTATATTTGCCTGGACAAATTACACAAATTGAATCTAACCCCAAAGTAATCAAATTATATGCTTGTGTTAAGGGTGTTAGTCAACGATTATAATACTCGTATATAGAAATACTTAAATAAATACCAGAATAAATTTAATAAACACCCAGACCCGGAAATGCAGACGTCTAAATGTTCACCACACAAATGCCTGCCCCCGTCGGAAATCGAACCCGAGCATCGCGGTTTGTCGGTGTAGTTAGTTATAATTGTGTGCAAGTATACAGGTAAAGTGAATGGATTTTAAAAGTAAAAAGATATTAAAAACACGCAAAGTGTCGTGTCGTCATGTAAATGTATGATTTGTAAATTTTGTAAAATCCTAAAATCATAGTCTGTTGGTAATCGTGGTCTAGCAGTCCGGAATCGGGCTTGATTTCTTGAGATTCCGGGTTCAATCCCCAGGTCGGGCAACACGAAAAATTGGGATATGTGTATTTTTAATTTTCTAATAAAAAAACGTTGACCGAGATTGGATATATGTGCCGGTTGGCAAAAGGCTTGCCACCTATCATATTGTGAGATTTAGTATCTTCGGTTAGTCGTGGCTGTCGTGGTTGTGCCTTTACTTACCTCTTCAGGGATATGGGTGTGAAGATACTTTTTTTTATATTTTGTCGGTACTAATAACTATAAGATATTAATAGGTTATTGTAACTCTTGTAAATACGACATTTGTTTTATATTCTGATTTGTTTGGTTTGTTTATGGGCACATGTCAAACAATTGCATGAATTTTTATCACGTTTACTACAGAAGTATCATTGCACTTTTAAAATGGAAAAACTTAATGATTTAGTGATGTCTATTAAAAAAAATACTAAAATAAAATTGACAACCCTAGCTAAGCATTCACGTTATCCGAGATTTAATTTTATTCATTCACGTTGTTTCCTTTTGTTAAGATTTTTGGGTTATTTTTATACGTTTAGAATTATTTAATTTTGAGAATATCTACATTTTAACCTGTGTAGTCCTGTGCATGTGCTTAGAAGGAAAACGTGACGGCATTAGAAATTATTGCACACTTTAAAAACACTTGTTAATGAGGTTATATAAAGACGGTTGACATATTTTTTTATAAAAATAACGTTACCCTGGATTGTATATGTACTCGGTTGGCGATAGGCTTACCACCTATCACATTGTGGGACTTAATGTCTTCAGCTAGACGTGGGTGCCTTGGTTGTGCCTCTGCCTAATTCTTCGAGGATAAGGCCGTAAAGATACATTTACATGACATACACGTCTTTTAACGCTACCCGATGATCCGAAACGGATTCGATCCCTGGCACTGTAGGAATTTGACTGTTTTTTTTAATTAAGGCAACAAAATGTCAAAATATCGTAGTGCTAAGAAATAAACGTCGCCTATAGACCCAAGATGTAAGTAATGAGTTGCTAACATTGAGGTTGAGTTTTTATTTCTTGCATAAGTAAAGGATCACAAGGATAAAAAAGAAAGGTCTTTTTTAGTTTGTTTCGTTGCTGTCAGAGTATAAATGACTTTATTTGCTTATTTTGGTTAAGTTTTGATCCGGGAACAATTTATTTTTTGCTTATTCTAAATTTTAAAGCTAGTTTTAAGAGACGTCCCTAATCCTTTTTGTTCTCGCTTAATGTCTTTTATGTGTTATCAAAAATAGCCTTACAGAACGTCGTTGTTAAGCTGAGGTTTAGACGCTCCTAGTTAGTTTAACTTTCCAAAGTGAAAAACGATATTGTACTGAAGTTATGGCGACTGAAAAAGGAAAAAGATACCTTAGAACAATTAGTTTGATGTGATAAAACAGGCTCGTATTATAATCACAAAATGACAGAGTCTCTGTAATCTCCGACAAAACCTATCACTGATGTACCTATCACCATGAAAGAACCACCTTGATCAGACATACTACACAAGGTGAGAGATACGATTAAATTTTAATTTTACGATTGGGGATTAAAAAGAGTACTGAATGTGGAGTAAACTAAGCTAGGAATCAAAAAACTGTGCAATCAATACACTGCTTACCCAGAAAGTTACTTAGCGTACATGTATGTATTATGAAAAATAACATTAATAATATCAATTATCACAATGTAATGTGAATGGACCCATTAACTGCATTAGCAAATTCGGATTTCGTCACAAGGTTGCATTGCGACAAGATATTTGTACATCGGCTGTTGTGGACATCCATTTATATACATATTTCTACCAGAACCGGTTCTATAAATATGAGCAATGTTAAAGATGTTCTAGACGGTTGTAAATACGACGTCTTACAAAGGTAACCTCGGCGGAAACTCATTTTCATCTTCTTATTACCGATCAATTTGGATTAAATCTAAGGTCCATACGGAATCAATGTTCACAACCAGTATTTACAACCATCTAGAAACAATACTAAAATGGATATTTGCATTAAAATATTACTATCACTAATAGAAACATGTGTCATTTTTGGGGTAAGATAACGAATATGAATTATAATTAACAGCGAATGGCTTTCCTGGTAAGAAACAGCCGTGGTTTATACACACCGTAGATGTTATAGGTGCATCGCTGTATTTAGGTTTGACATACATAATGTGCAAGTTTGTCAACTATCCTGACTTGCGGACCGGAACGCGACTGCTATTATGACGGCAGATATAGGAAACCAATCTATTATTCCTTGGGCTATTTAAAAAGTCTAAAATATCTATGACATATAGATAGATAAACAATACCTACCTTATAATGCCATAGACGGATACTGTCTAGAAAATAACTTGACTCTCTTTTTAGACTCTCACTAAAGCTGATTTTTATACACACATTTAAAAAAATAACAAAAGTGTAACTAATATAAAGATACAGTTTTTGTGAAGAGTTACAAAAAACATTTTATTATTTTTATATATTCTCATAAGAATTCAAAAGTTGCAGCTGATCTAAGGCGACAGAAAATCACTTGTCTACCATCAGGAAGAACGCCTGCTTGTTTGCAATTTTTATGAAAAATCTTTTGCTTAAAAACAAATCCATGCTCATTATAATAAATGTGTCGGTCATGTAATAAATATCTTCATACCCATAGTCCAGTAGAAGTAGGCAGAGACACAGCCAGGGCACCCACGACTAGCCGAAGACACTAAGTCCCACAATGTAGTGAGTGTCAAACCTATCGCCAACCGAGCAGATATTCAATTCCGAGCAATTTTTTTTATGCCCGACCCGGGGATCAAACCCGGGACTTTATGAGGTCAAGTCCGATGGCGAACCGCTAGACCACAGAGGCTATCGCCTTGTACACATTTATAATTGTATTATATGTATTTCGTGTGTAAATAGTAAGTTACAAAATACATCCTTTGCAATAGGTTGTGTGCAAAAAACTGTAACATGAACATTACAATTGCATTGCTTCATTTGTTGCATTTATTGACTGCGAAATGTATACTGTGACCGATGTGTACTGCAATACGGCCATGTTACATTATGATTAAATAACACTTGGTATGTTGTAAAATTAATACAGCCAACCTAACTATTGAAACCATTTTATATTAATTAACAGGGCCATTGTTATATTAAAATAATTTTGTAAAATTATAAAGCACGGAGGTTTTTTCAAGCTAAGTAATAGAGCCATATTTTACAATAATAAGTGGGGACATAATTACATAAATCATAACGTTGTCAAATTAATACAGCCGCCTTAACTCAACTATTACTGCCATTTTAGATTTATGATTATTTTGTGAAATTTAAAAAGCCACCTTGTGCTAATTATTAGAGCCATATTACTTTATTATTTAGCTAAATGTTACAGACATTTTACTTTAATTAGCAGGGCTATTATATATGTTGTAAAATTGATAAAGTTATCCAATCTAAAGCTATCCAATAGTTAGCTTATGGAGGCTTTATCATTTTATTTAATTGACAGGGTTGTCGATGCATTAATAATAACGTTGTAAAATACATAAAGCCACGTTAGGGTTAATGTTAGAGCTATTTTACGTTAATTAACAGGGCCATCGTTACATTATTATATATATTTAATTTATCAAGCCACTTTAAGCTAAATATTAGAGCCATTTTACGTTAATTATTAGCAGGTCTATCATTATATTTATAATAATGTTGTAAAATTATTAGAGCCACAATAAACCATACTACTAGGTCCATTTTACATTAATAAGCAAGGACATCATTACATTAATAATATTATTGTAAAATTAATAAAACCTTAAGCTCAATATTTGAGTCTCATTCCATTAATTTTGCGAGGCCATTGTCACATTAATAACAATGTTGTAAAACTAATAAAGCCACCTTAAGCCATCCAGTAGGACAACTTATTATACTTGTTGCCTTAAGCTAACTATTAGAGCCATTTTACATAAATGATGGACTATAAAAATCTTCATTGTATAAGAATAATATAAAAGAGTATTACATTTTAAAAGTTTCAAAACATGTATATTAAATTGACAGAACCATCCTTATATTAATTAATAGAAATATATTTACATTAAATAGCTATCCTAACTTCAACAAAAGAAAAATAAATCAACAGTAATAAAGCTAGTCAAAGTAATGGAATCGATTTTCTAATGCAAGTTCTTTTTGCTTAAAAGAAGAACTCCACACCGTTCTAATTGTATTAATGTTTTAAACAGAAATAAATAAATCTCGCATGATTTTAACATTAATTAGGAGATCATTATACATAGTTAGAACCAATATTTATATCAGTTAACATGGTCATGCCTACATTAAAAATTAAAACCATGCCTACCTTATATTGTAATAGTAATAATGAAACTTTACAATAGGACTTAAATTTTAAGATTTTGAAAACAAAAGTTTACAATATTTATTAATTTTACTTAATTTTAATTTTAACAGTTTATTCCTACATAAATTAATATGGCCATTTTTACATTAGTTTACGTTCACATCCCTACATAAACTCGTAGGGTCATCTATATATTAACCTCCTTATATTAATTACCCTCATATTAATTAACAAAGCTATCCTCATTGTAACAAAGGTATCCACATGACATTTCTAATATTAGATACTATAGGCTAATTTTAAACTGATTTGGAAATACACTATTAATATATCTCTGCCTTTTCAAAGTACAAAAAAATGGCGTACCAATATCGGCGCTGATGGAAAAATAAACGCTGTTCGATTGCATTAATGTGATTAGTCACAGCTGGTTATGAAAATCAGCGAACAAACAAACAATTAGACATGGTGCCTAACAAAAAGGCGTAAACATCTTCAAATAGATGAAACATTTGTAAAGCTAAGTCCACACTGTGTTTAAGTTTCTTACTTAATTACGAAAAAATAATATGTGTTGTTCATGAACTCTTATGAGGGAAGGATGAGAACACCCCACAGCATAATTGGACGTAGTTAAGCAGAAAGGACCCAATCCACATCTGACTAGTTTTGAGATAATTGACTTTGAAGTTTATATATTTACAATAATATTATGTACTGACCATACACGTGGGTTGGTATCTAATTTTTTATACAAATGTCATAACTTTGTTTATCTGTAGGATCTTTTACTGAACGAAAGTATTATGCTTTACGACCTCTTTAGTATGTTTTACTCAATTTTGTTGTTTACGTGGGTTCCTTTGTGCTTAACTACGTCCAATTCTAGAAGTGCTCTCTTTTTACATTTTTACGTTAGTGGCAGCCGCCATCGTGTTCTTATTTGAATGTCAGGGTTGTGTGATCTTCTCATCTAAGATTTCAACTTCAATTGGTACCACACAATTGACATTTTTGGTGCCTATAAACGCTATTTATTTCAATATAGAATATTAACAATTCTCGGAGTGATAATAGTGCGTTTAATGAAATAATTATGAAAAAAAAACAAGATTTCATTTATGAACAAATTCATGAACCGTTTGTATTACCACAAATTAATATCTGAATGTGTTACTAAGCGCAAAACTTGAGAACTATCCGCCTAGCTACGTAAATCGTTGTGCCTTATTTTTATGTCGTTAGAAAGCGAAGAAGCACACGGTTCGGTAAAAGATGAACGTGGCCTATAGACACCTAAGATGTTATGGGTGAGTCGCTCTCCTGTGATGGGTGATAGACGTGTTGTGCAAATCTACTGGGTATCATCCTTTGCGACCGGAACATGACACTATCATTAAAACAACAAGAATAGGTAAGACTGTGAATCCATACCCAGGCAAGATGTTGCATAACACTCTACTACCATTGTCTCTTACCATCAGGAGAGCTATGTCCTTGTTCGCTATCTAATAACATAAAAAATGCTACTGCTTTTAGATATCACTATAGTTTCTGGTGCACACTTTTTTATGCTATAGGAAGGCAAACAAGCAGACGAATTTCCTGATGGTAAGAAATTCACGCCGCCTAGAGACACCAAAGATGGTAATGGTGCGTTGCCAACCTGAGGTCAGGATGTTAGGCCTTGAGCAAAAGTAAGTTTACCGGCTACCTTACCCTCCGAACCGGAACACGTCATGACGTTATGGCGGCAGAATAGGTAAGGCGGTGGTACCAATCCGGGCGAGTCGCTGCGAAACTCTATAACCTAGGTTCAGGTTCGATTCCCGACGGGGGCAGGCATTTGTGTGATAAACATTTAGATGTCTGCATTTCCGGGTCTGGGTGTTTATTAAATTTATTTTAGTATCTATTTAAGTAATTCTATGTATTAGTATCGTTGACTAACACCCATAACACAAGCATATAATTTACTTACTCTGGGGTTAGATTCAACTTGTGTAACTTGTCCAAAGTTATTTATTAGTACAGCTAACAATCAAAACGACTATTTCGTACTCCAACTAAACTATATCTTCGGTAAGTTTTTTTTTTATTATATTAGTATTGGTAATCCGAATCTAGGATATCATATACCTTGCCTAAGTTTGGGAAGCGGCTACTCTCTAGAACCCCATAATGGCGAACACTAACTAGTTGTCAACCCGGGCGAGATGTAGTGTTTAGCACCTGAATCCATTTTAATGAAATTCACTATGCGTATATAGACTTTGATAAGGACATAATCTGCTTTATATGAATTTTAAAAGGTTTATTTTATTTATTTATTTTGTGTTAATATATAGCAAAACAAGCGCACGGCTCTCCTGATAGTAACAGACGACCGTGACCTAGACACCATTGATGTTGTAGGTGCGTCGCTGTGTTATGGCCGAAGTGCTAGGTCAATTGTGAGAGTCTACCGGCTACATTATAACTACTGTTACCGGAATATGACACTGTCATTATGGCGGCATGAATAGATAAGGTGGATCCCAATCCGGACAAGTTACTGTACAGCACTCGATTACCAGTTGTGTTGCGGTAATCACCTATTTAACCTTTGCTTACCTTTTGCGAGCTGACAGTAAGGAACGAGGTGGTTTTTCTACACAGGAGACCCAATAAAAAGGAAAATGAGCTTCAATGGAAGATCCAAATTACTAACAATCAAGAGAAGCTGTAGAGGAAAGAAATGGGCGAGGCAGAATAATTTATCATAAAATTATGAGAAAGGTGCTTAAAAGCTAAAAAATATAAATCAGTGAGTAGGTTCCTTAGCTTTATTTCGTAGTGTTGTCAAACTCTCGATTACCGATATCGATGTCGAAACGACACCGGAAAGTGAGCTACAAGGACAACCCTAATGGATTTAAAATAGCCATAACGTAATAGTGTGCAACACAGCGGATTCGGTTGAATAGCTTACTAATTATGAAAGTTTGTTCGTAATCGTACTTGCTTTGCATAAATTGTAGTTGTAACAATTATTGGGTAAAGGTCATACGTTTCCTGCCCTCATAATGTCGCTATTGTCATTTTTCGGTTTACTTTAAATTTTAATCTAAAAGTAAATTATAAACATTTCGTAAGCATGTTCCATATCTGTGATGCTCGTCTCTTAGTATTAATACGTAGCTAACTTTGTTTAATATCCAGTTTTCGATGAAGAGACATCCCTATGGACAGCAAAGATGTTATTAGTTTGTTTCTACACTAACACTTAAACGATAAGCTTTTAGCGTAACTAAACCCTTCGGCTACCCTAATCAATCAAATCTCTAGACAAATTTCACAGATCTAAAAGTAATTATTGTGCTTGTGCTATTTGTATTAGTATACGAATAATAAAAAATATTTATTTTATTTTATTAAAATCAATTTTACATTATCGGACTTAGTATCTCTAGCTAGAATTAGGTTTAAAGTTACTTATTGAAGTTACTTAAAAAAACAAAAAACAATTTTGATATCAGTGTTTAGTTAATCCGAAGCCCAAATATTAGCAACTAGCAACATTACAGCAATGATGAAATCCTAGTTCCGTAGATATGTCAACATCGACGCGCATACATGTTACCTCATGCTTGCTAAATATAACTATAAGTGGTATCATATATGCGACTATTTTGGATGTACTTTTTAACTACTACTATAGATTTGGGACATCTGGTTTCGTGTTACCTCTATCTATCCCTGTTGTCATAATTTCAGTGGTTGTTATTGATGTGTTCCGGTTTTTGGATTATAAGGCATAAAGATAAATTATAAGATAAAGATTTCTTACGCTTGAAGCTTAATAATTTCAGGTACGCAACGTACCGGCAACGTTTCCTACCATTAGAAAATCTGAGCACTTCATTTTACTTTCCTCTAAAAAACCATTAAAACACTATTTGTATTATTAAGAGTGAAATCCTATTAATATTATAAATGCGAAAGTTTTTGAGTATGTATGTATGTTTGTTATTCTTTCACGCTTAAATGGCTAAATGGATTTGTCCGAAATTTGGAACACAGATAGGTTATAACCTGGATTAACATATAGGCTACTTTTGATCCCGATCACACAACGACTTCCTATAAAAACGAGGGTGAAGCTGCAGGCAACAGCTAGTTATCTCTAATAGTAACGTTGTAAATGCAGTTTGTCTATCTATTACACTTTTACGGCTGTCAGCCTATTTTGATGAAGTTTGATATGCATGCAGTTAGATGCCAGAGGTCAAACACAGGTTACTAGATTTTTAAAAACGAACTCCCAATGGACTTTATTAAACCATGTTTAAGTGCCAAAAAAGCAGGAATTATTCTACACTTTTAAAGTCGCGAGAGTAGCGCGAAAATGTTGTCAGAAGCAAAAGCCGGGTTGGTAACGATTAGCTGAAGGTATTTAGTCCAATCTTAGTCATAATACGATAAGCGGCCAACTTATCGCCAACCGGGTATCTATCCCTGAAAGCGTTATTATATTAAAAAATTGTAAAAAATAAAACACATTTTTGAGTATACTTACCCGGGATCGAACCCGAGAACTAATGTCAGCTTCAACAGCCGACCTCTATACCATAGAGGTGACATGCTATGTTATGGCATGAGGGCATGTTCCAAGAGTTTGAATCCTAGCCCTATAGTTAATTTTAGAATTTGAGTAGTTATTTTTTCAACCCAATTGAGGTTATATGTTTACAAATATTTATTTACCTTGAAACATTTATTTTAACTTTATCTATTAAAGTGTTATGTGTTCCGCGTATCTTTGTATATACTGCACTAATATTGTAAATGCGAAAGTCTGTTTGTTACGGCTTTTACGGTTTTGATGAAATTTGAAGCACATGCACTTAAAGAACCGACTTCAGACACAGGAATCTTTTTTTTTGCGAAAATCTACCCTAAAAGGATCCATTACAGTCCAGAAAGTTATGGATAGAAGTTTATCAGTAATTTCTCACTCCGAATCAACATTTTTTTTATAATCAAAGGTCAACGAACAAGCACACAGCTCCTTTGACTATTACCCTATTACCACAATCTTGATTACCGCATACCTTCGTTTGACGGATTTTTATGCAAATAAAAAAGTGTTTTACCTGTGTATTTAATTTATTTTCAGTTTTACATTAACTTATTTATTTTTATGTTCAAATATTGCACAAAAGATGACTTAATTCTACATAGCATTCTTTATCAGCCAGTCGATAAATAGGGAGAAATATATCAAATGAGAATAGAGTTCGCAAAAGAGATATATAATTATCTTATGTATGTCAGAACCAGAGACATCATTATTTATATAAAGTGGACTATCTCTACAATGTCAGTAAAAAGGGCTGTCTCCCGCTAGACCGAACTTCGACTTGGAGCTTCAATCTGGCTACTTAAAAGGATTGTGGTTCGTCTCTCGGCGTCAGGCGCTGTGTCTTCGTTGCCGTAGTGTTTCGTACACTGCGTTGAGATTAGGAGCGAGGCTCGCGTTTGCCGCCATTTCCGGATAAAGTAACCTATGTCTTCGGGTCATAGGACATAGCGTACTTAGCATAAAAACTTCATATATCATTAAAAATTATGATAGCATTGGAATAGTATCATAATATTCAAATTTTATCGAGTGTTACCTGTACCGCCTTACCTATTTCTGCCTATATAACTATACCTATATAATGATGATGTCATGCTCCGGTTTAGGGATTAGTCGGCAAACTTGCATATTAGGCTGAGCACCCCGGCCACAGGGCAACGACGCACCTGTAAGATCTATGGTGTCTATGGGCAATGGTTATCCCTTACCATTAAAAAAGGTGTGTGATTTTTCGGTGTCGCATTGTATAAAACAAAAGTATCGGTATAGTAATACGCCATTTTGAAAAGTAATATAATAGTAAGATTGTTTATGGAGTTAATATGTAACTTAAAAAAATATTTTTTTGCATTAATAATTTATTTTAAATCCAAATTTTAAGCACATAAACTATAAATACGACGTTGATTTTTCATAATTTACTTCACATTTCGATATCTATCGTCAGCACTTAATGTAATTTAATTATTTGTGTTATTTAAAAAAATAATATTATGCAAAACTACTATCGGCAAATTTCGTACTGCCAAGTCCAATATTGTGTTTTCAAACCATTTAGAATCCCATTGAAATAAGCAAACAAAATTGCAACCAAATTAGCCTAGTCGTTTAGGAGTTAAGTTACTAATATACATAGATAAGATTTATATATACCAGTGTAAGATGTATTTAAAACAACAAATTTGTTCTTAAAAACAAAATAAAGAATTGCACACTGTTCTGTAGAACAGACTTTAGACCTTCTGAGTTATTTCGACATGAAGTTAGTTGACCTGTTGTAATACCGTTGCAACTTAACTTCCAACATGGTGGGCGGGTAAATAGTTCAATTTAATTTACCTAATTATTATGTTTTGATTAAGCGCTATTAGTTAATTTTGTCATCGAGGTAATTTGTGTCATGATGAATACGCAGACAAACAGACAAAAGCTCATATAGACATTTCGCGCTCATATAGTGTTTTCAATGGTTCGGGCTCTTTTGAAGAATAGACCATCTACCTTCGTGCCAGACAGCTCGTAAAGGCGAGCATAGGCTTACCGTCACTAACACCGTGACATCTGACTAGGTGGTAGAGTTTCGCAGCGACTTGCCCGGATTGGTACCACCGCCTACCTATTCCTGCCGCCATAACGTCATGACGTGTTCCGGTTCGGAGGGTAAGGTGGCCGGTAAACCTATTTTTGCTCTAGGCCTAACATCCCGACCTCACGTCGGCAATGCACCATTACCACCTTTGGTATCTCTAGGCAGCGGGAACTTCTTACCATCAGGAAATCCGTCTGCTTGTTTGCCTTCCAATATCATAAAAAAAAATACGTGTGGTCAATGATTAATTTTGCGTAATAATTGCGTAAACTCCTAATCTAAATAAAACGCGGTTACAAAGTTATACTTAACCTGATGCAATCTGAATGTGGATATTTCGCCATAGTTTTGATAAAGCTGATATATTTGATTAAGATTTTGGATTAACTGCTAACTGTAGTAAGTTTTGCATAGCATAATTTTCAGAGTAGGGATGTAACATCCCCATCGTTTGCTATTGGAATGATCTAATAAATTAGATGTTAGATTTTTTCCCTTAAAGAAGTCACGCAAAACTAGGTGTCAGAGTTCTGTGTAACACCTCGTACGGATTAGTATCCATTCCTGCTGCCATAAGATCAGTGGAGGCTGATGTTAAGTGCTGGAGGGTAGGAAGGTCTAATGAAGAAGTAACCTTACACAACACGGTATAGCGTCACTTAACAAATAGGATTCGTACGAGAAACGTCTAGAAGTATCTTCTTCACGTCCGTATCCCCGAAGAGGTAGGCAAAGGCACAATCAGGGCACACATGACTAGGCGACGACACTAAATTTATTTATTAAATTTATTATCGCCAACCAGGCATATTTCCAATCCCGGACAACGTAATTTTTTTAAACAACAGAAAAAAAACATTTTCTAGTTGCCCGACCTGGGGATCGAACCCGGCACCTCAAAAAGTCAAGTCCGATGTCGGACCGCTAGACCACAGAGGCAGGGCCCTGTAGTACCGGGCGACGAATACGGCTACGGTATCCTCTGCCTGTCGTTAGAGGCGACTAAAAGGGGGTTGGGGCTGTGAGTCAACTGATCGGGGTGTCAGTTGACTTAAAAAGCAGCCCGGGACGTGAGCCAGCATAGCATGTTGTGACCCCATGCTGCTGTCGTCAAAGTGATGCCATCAGAAGGGGAAGGCTTCTGAGCGGATGAGCCTTCGGGCAGGTGTAAGGGTGACAGCGGTGCGTTCTTCGGAGATCCCCCAGTCACCCGATACGCACAGAGGACGGTAACCGAGTGGTTTTAGCCGGTAGGAGTCCGGCATAACTCACCACTTCCCCCGAAAGCGGCGGGTATTCATGAGGATTTCCACTCGTTAAAAAAAAGGACCACAGAGGCAATACCAGAAATTTCAGTGTCTTTTACCATCAGAACTTACTTTGATTAATCGCCCCTTTTAACAAAAAAAAAAACGCAATTTATCATCAGTAATAAGTAAAAATATTGTAAACCGATGTAGGGCCTTACTTTTACTTTAGTAGGGGTTGTTGGTTTACCTGTAACACTTTTTTTAACACTCATTTTCCATTTGCGCAGTGGGGTCAAAATTCAACCAACTTAGTAACAGCTAGAGCTTACCGAGCCGCGAAGTATTTCACTCAATGTCAGAGATATGATGAAAAGATGATTATCATAAATATATGAACAAATCGGAGCATAACTTCGGGATGTTGGCAATACTCAATACTAAGTCAAAACCAGCTCAGGCATCAAGTTTTTAATTGCAAGAAGGGGTATGTATTGCAAGGGTTTTTATATAGATGTATGTATTATGTACATTTAAATGCAACATCCTTAACCACTTCGAAGTTATTAATTCCGCTTAATATTTTTATATCACTGAGGCAATTTAATATGAACATACTAAGTATCTTCACGCCCATATCCCCGAAGATTGTAGGCAGATGCACAACCAGGACACCCACGACTAGCCGAAGACACTAAGTCCCACAATGATAGGTGGCAAGCCTATCGCCAACCGGGCACATATCCAATCCCGAGCAACATTTATTCTTATTAGAAAATTGGAAAAACCAAATTTTATTTTTGTTGCCCGACCCGGGATTCGAACCCGGGACCTCATATAGTCAAGTCCAACACCCGAACCGCTAGACCACATACTAAATAACCAAAAATAGCTCAAACATTGAGTTCTTACACCAACTACAAGAAGGGGTTATGTATTTTACGAGTTTTTGTGTATATGTATATATAATACTAGTTAATCACCCCCGACTTCGTCAGCGTGGAATAGATTTTCCTATAAACTTTCATCCTTTAAATGAGTATAATTTAGATATTGATTTTAAAAAGCAAAGTAGCTTATATTTTAACTCGCGTCGTTAACTATATGCACATGCAGACAGACCGACATACAAACTTTGGCATTTATAATATTGGTTTGCAAGTGTGAGTGTATATAAATACTCGTATATACGCATCATTTTTACACCTTCGTATTTTTTTAATTTCGCTTGATCATTTTATTGTAATATACTAGCTGTTACCCGCGGCTTCGCCCGCGATAAATTGAGATGTAAGCTATCCTATCTTTCAAGTTAGGTCAAACTGCACACGGTGTGCGAATTTTATTATAATCGGTTAATTGATTTAGGAGTCCATTGAGGACAAACATTGTGACACGAAATTTTTTTTTTCGAAATGACTACTGTTGTACGTCTTGTACGTCTAACGACTTTTACAACGTCACCGGGCTAAACGAGATTTATATATATTAAGATTTGGGTAATCACCACATAGTATAAAACACGCGTTCTGCTGTTTGTCCCATAGGGATACATGAGTATGATTACATTTTTAAAACTACGAAAATTTTGATACGTTTTTTTAATTACAGTTTGAGATGGGCTGGTACTTTTATATTAAACGATACCTATAAATTATTTATCACGAAGAGAAAGTATACAGAAAAGCTGCATTTTCGTTATTAGCGATTTCTTCAATGCAATCTTTAATGTAACAAATCTGTTGACCAAATAAATATTGAAATAACCAAACCAATATTACTTAATACTATTTTCATCATATCTTTGACATTGGATGAAATACTTCGCGCTTCGGTGAACTGTAAAAAATACTGTTGACTTTTTAACCGATTACGATTTTTCGAAAAGTAGGTAATGTATTCGTCTATATGCTGAAGTCAAAACTGATATCAATACGATACATAAGTTAGCGTAAGCTTACGGATTTATTTAATAATCTAGGTAAGGTACATCTACCATAGGTACATTCGGTATTTCGAAAAACAATTTGAACACAAAAGTCCAAAAAAAAAACGGACCGGCTATACGCGTCAGTGTTTTATTCACTTTTGTGAAATTTTGTTCCGAAATTTCGAAACAAGGGGTTTTCTTAAAAGAATTTTGAATGTGACAGATAAATTTAACATAATTGGCAAAACACTGCGAAATATGGTGCGTCTAAACATTTCGAAAACAATATGTTGATCAGAAGCAACAAATCGTTAATCAAAACGAACAGATGACAGACAAAGCGACGAGTCTTCTCCTTCTTTTATAAATATGGCTTTCAATCGTTTAAAGCGACGAGTCGATATTCTAACAAAATGCAACGTTAGAGATATACAAGAATGAAACCATCAGAAGCATCATAGCAAATGCATTACAAATACATAAGTTAATGATCCACGGTCTTTCCATTCTACCTCTCACATTGCAAAACGACATGTCAAAAGCACAAAAACTATATTGCATCAATGGGCCTTGACATGTTACATCAGACGCCCAAGGTGAAGAGCGGTAACTGGTCTTCTTATGTAACCCTTGTACTCTTGCGAAATCGGTCATTTCGCTCTCTTTCGTTCTATTGTGAAGTAGGTGAATGTCAAAGAGTTGATTTATTATAATTTTATGCTTTTTAATATTCCCATTAGTGATATTATGATATCGCATATTTTAAATGGTTTATATCTTACGTATTGCACCTGTATGTATCAAATGTCCAAGTAAAAAGTATGTATTGTATGAATACTACATGCATAATAATAAGAAACGACTTCCAAAAATACTTTGTCAAGGAATCCCTTTTTGTTCCAATCTTAATAATCTTTCAATGTGATATTGAAAGGCAAACAAGTAGACGGATTTCCTGATGGTAAGAAATTCTGGTAATGGTGCGTTGCCACCCTGAAGCGTGATGTTAGTCCTGAAGCAAAATTAAGTTTACCAGCTACCTTATCCTCCAAGCTGGAACACGTCAACGGCAAGCACTGACATTATGGCGAAAGGAATAGGTAAGGCGGTGGTACCAATCCTAATGTCGAAATAGTACTAATGTCGATGCTTGCCCTTGACGTGTTCTGGTTTGGTTTGGAGAGTAAGGCAGCAGATAAACTTACTTTTGCTCTCGGCCTAATACCCCGGCCTCAAGTTGGCAACGCACCATTACCACCTTTGGTGTCTCTAGACGGCGTGAATTTCTTGCCATCAGGGTATCCGTCTGCTTGTCTACCTTTATCTTAAATAACGATGGGTTACACTTCGAGAGTGCCTGGCAGAAGTGAAAACTTGGATTTAACGTTGTGCATTTTTGATATTTTGGAATTGCTTTAACTATCAGTATGAAAGTACTATCATTTATGTGGTTGAATACAATATTCATTTATTGCACTATCGTACACAAACATGACAACACGAACATTCAGGCAAGCGCCCTGCGCCGTCTAAACCAAACAGCAGGCGCAGACATACATTTTTGCCGCGCCGTAGAAAGAGCCCCTCTCTTCATACTTCCTCACCTACGCCGGGCCGGCTGTTTACACTCCATCCGTCTTATAAATTTTCGATCAGGTCACGTGTCCTGATGCAAGTTTAAAAGTATTTACCCATTCCAAAAAAGTGCGCAACGTCGCCTAAGCAGTTTTTACTTAAAAAAAAAAACTATAAAAACAGTTTCGCACTTGGTTTCTGTCAGGTCTAGTTACAAACACTTACGCTATACTGTAGAAATGTGTATTTGCCCTTGACGTATTATCACACGGCACCCGCGATAGTATTGTTATATTATTTTCGCAAGACATCCATTTCGACACTACACACTCCATTAATCAGCGTATCTGTTTGTATGCACTTTTGAGTGATGTAATTGTAGTTATATGTCAAGGTTTTATTGATATTTTCAGTCTTAAATGTTACGGGGTAGATAGAGCATTGACATGAAAACTTTTATTTTTTTTATGATATTGGTAGGCAAACAAGCAGACGGATTACCTGGTGGTAAGAAATTCACGCCGCCTTGAGACACCAAAGATGGTAATGATGGGTTGCCAACGTGAGGCCTGGATTTTAGAAAACGAGCAAAAGTAAGTTTACCGACTTCCTTACCCTCCGAACCGGAACACGTATAAATGAATGAATAAACGAAATAATGTTTAACGAGACTTCGCCAGCGTAGAACAGGGGGGTGATTATGTATCTCGGTTGCCAACTCAAATTGCAAAGGGGTACATCAAATGACGTCATTTGTATTTGCTATCTCTACTGTATTTCTTTTGGTCACTGGTAATAGCAAATATAAAACACGTCATTTGATAGCTATTTGATGCACACTTTTCCATTTTGAGTGGGCAACTGAGTTACATAATGAGCCCCCAGATCTTCATACAAAGTTTAATACTTCATTATAATCCTTTAGGCTAGAGGTTATTAAACTTTTAATGTCACAGACCCATGTTGAAGATAAAAAATAAAGAAAAAGTGTCAATTATTTTTTTGTCTAGGGATGTTTAATTAAAAGTTACCGTTCCGGGCTCCTGGCAATCACGTTATGGATTTTTTAATGGTCAATGGAGGCCACTAAGAAATTCGGCTTAAGGGGTTAATTTTTGGAAAAAGCTTATGTTTGAACTGAGGCATCAAATTATATGCATATCAAATTTCATCAAAATCGGTCCAGTGGTTTAGCCATGAAAGTGTTACAGAAGGGACTGACTACAAAAGCCAGAAGTTTGCTTTGCACTGGTAAAAGAATGTTATGCAGCAATTTGCCCGGATAGGGATTCACCGCCTTATTTTGTTCTATAGCCATAATGACACTGTAATCTTCCGGTCCAGTTGGTAGGCGGTAGACTTGAACAATAGGCTTACATCTCGACCATAGGACAGCAACTGGCCTACACAACTGTGGTGACTGTAAGCAACAGTTATCTCTTATCATCACGAAAAAAAAGTTGTTTTCCAAAGGCCAAACAACGGAAAATTTCTAGATTCGTCATGTCTATTTGACATTGATATTTGAAACTCATTTTTTTATCAAACCCATATAGTCGGGGTATGTATATTGTATTCTGTGGTTTCTAATAAAAAAAATTCTAAGCTGAATAGTTTACACAAGAGGCACTTCCAAAGTAGTAAACTGACTTCCAAAGTAAATACATAAAACTATAAAATTATATGATGTATGTTATCACGTAAAACTGCTGGTGAAAATTAGTTTAAACGAGATCTAGGTAGTAGTTTTTTTTTTAAATCGATTAATATCGTCATAAATCGTAAACCGCAACTACTGTATATGAACTACAAGAACTTTAATATGATGTTACTTACTGCTATGGAACCCTTCATGGGCGAGTCCGACTCGCACTTGGCCTCTTTTTTAATAGAAAGAGCGATTCGAGAGGAAGGTTTATATGTATAGTAAGTTTGTCCACCCGTGCAAAGTTGGGACGGACTGCTAGTCTATCATAAATTATAATCATTATCATGTGAGTGCGAGTAAAGTAGCGGTGAAAAGCTAGTTATAGTAATTTCACAAGATATCCATTTCAACACTCGACACTCAAATATAATCAACGCCTGTATGCAGTTTTAAGTGATGTCACTGCACTTATATGTCAAGGTTTTAATAATATCTTTACACGTTTATACCTTACTGGAAAGGTAAAGAAATTTATACCTATAACATTATTTTTAAACTAGTCCTATCTCTATGAGAAGACAGTGGTAATCTTCCGATGGTAACCGTGGCCTATAGACACAAATACAAGTCTCCAGACCGAAAAATGACAGTGTCATGGCAGCAAAATAGGTAAGGATACCTAGGCCAGATTTTTTTTTAATTTAGAGATTAGCGAATAAGCACGTGGCTCTCCTGATGATAAAATACAACCGTGGCCTATATACACCATCAATGTCACAGATGCGTTGCTGTCTAGAAACTGCGATGGGAGGTTTGTTGTGCAAATTTACTAACTACCTTACCCTCCAGACTGGAACTGGACAGAGTCAATATGATGTCATTAATAGATAAAGCGGTGGATCCCTACCCGTAATGACCTTTATTTTTACGAGCTGCCTGTCAGGGAAGCAGACGATTTATTCTACTCAACGGACCCGGACCAACATGGGGTCAAACAGCACCACTACCATACCATATAACTACCAATAGTACCATATTAGTACCAACTAAAAACCTATACTTTATATACCTACTAGCTGACCCAGCAAACTTCGTATCGCTGGACATTAGTGCTTCGACAGTAGCGGAGTCTGTCAGATCCGATGTGAAACATTCCAAAATCAACAACTACTTATTATTAAAAAAATAATTAAAAAACTTTTTCCAGGAGACCAAATTGTGAATATAAACCATTCTCGAATTCCCGTGAATACACACAAAAAGATTCATCAACATCGGTCCAGTCCTCTAGAAGGAGTTCAGTGACAAACACAAGAACACAAGAATTATATATTTACCTATTTAAGCTTTGCTCGCCTCTCAAGAGCTGCCAGGCATAGCGGCAGATGTTTTTATCTACAATTAGAAAGAGCTTCTTGACCAGCACAGGATAAAATTGTTTGATGTAGAATTGAATCAATTCAATAGATATATCTATGATAATGGACTTGGACTCAACTGTGGATTTTAACATCGTTGTCGAATGAACGTGTTACTTCTAACACATTTAATGATTCATCTATGATATAATATTTGCTTACAACATCCTAGTTCAATACATAATACCATCGTAATACTCTACACTTACCAACGTGAGTAATTGTTAGTTCCGTTATGTAGTGGATGTATCCCGCGACATCTCTCGTACTGTACTGTACACATATCGTGTCGTATAACGAAACTGTTTTAAGTATCATTTATAATTTATTATTATTTAAATAGCCCAACTGTTTCGCTTTTAGATATCAACAGTGTTAACAGTTAAATTACTCCAAGTATCGTTCAAAAGCGAAACCGTTAGACTTTAGACAATATATAAAATTATCGAACATAGAAATTAATAGTGCTTTTGGTCACAAAAATTTGGTGATCTTAGTTACAAATAGCGGCGCTATTCAAAGTTTTTATTCAAATAATAGCAAGACGCTAGCGAGGATAGTAAACTCGACAAAAGTAAACTCATGTTAGGGTTAAGCTAACACAAGCCGTAAGCTCTGGAAATAACATTTACCGTATATGTTACCGATAAGTACAAGTTATTTCAATATTACACGACTACCTAACCAAACTAACATCATTAATGGATGTAAGTATAAGGTCGTAATTTCCCTATTTCTAGAAATTAGTTTCCCTTGCAAAATTACGATAATAAACTTCTAAATACATTTTTAATAAAATATGGATCCTTTTTCAGACTTTTTTACTACTACTGCACACTAAGTACTTTTGTTGAAATTAAAAAATGTCACGTTAGTGTTACACTACCTTTTTATTTTAGGGATCCTTAACCAAATTTTGTCTATACGACTAAAGAACGTATGACCCAAATATTTTTATGAATCAACTGAGATTATTTTGATTGAACGTTTTGTCATTGGCCTACTGACATGTGCGAATCATTTTCCAGGTCAAAAGGTTTAGGAACGTCTGAGGGAGACATACTGGACTCGAGTGTGATATTTAGCACAAACTAATTTAAATCTGAAATAAATTTAAAAAACGTCTGAAAAGTTCGTGTGAGAGCTATGCTAGGTACAGACTAAAAAAGAAAGTCAAACCAGGGGCATTGATTTTCTTGTGTTGAACAACTTTCGTTGCTTCTTGGATTAATCTAAACAAGGTCGGACAGGCAACAGCGCCTTACTTTTCTGCTGCCGTAACATTAGTATTCATTACTATCATGTTTCTCTTTTGACCGTGAGTAAGCCGACAACTCTCTATGTCTCAGATTTACAGTGCATTGTTATCCAACATTACATAACATTTCACAATTTTTCACTACCACAAAATATGTTTTTGCTGATGTGTGTGAGCATATGCGTAAGCTTGTGTGAATCTGTCTGTGCTTATAGGTGGTGACGGGAATATCGTTTATGTGCTATGGGTTTTATAGACTTTCTTATTAGTTAACAATTACCTTATGATACGAAATTTTATAGTTAGTTTTAATTTGGTTTGATCGTAGTTTCGGGAACTTACAGTATAGAGATCGCGAGCAGCGAACAGCAAAACGTACAATTCTCCTAATAGGACGTACCTCGTAGATCATCGTAGCATATATCGTGGTGGTGACAAACAACTGTAATAGTACATAATTATAGTAAAATAATAATTAGACACAGTTATTTTAGTATTAATTTTAAAAATACGAGCAGAGAAATAAGCAAGAATACGATTCATCCTCCGATATCTTTATTGCCCTTTGTGGGTTGGGTTTTAAAGAAAAGCAGCTAATGTTTCAACTCGGGTTTTGAATTATATGCAATTCAAATTTTATCACACGCGAAATAGCAGTTTAGCCGAAAAGAGGAACAGAAAGGTTATAGCGTTTATAATACTACTAGGTGTTGCCTGTGGGGTCGCCCGCGTGGTCAATGGTCCCACAGGAACATTTTTTCGGGATAAAAACTATCGTATATGCTAATCAAAGATTCTATGTGTGTGTCAAATTTAATGAAAATCGTTTTTGCAGTTTTTTTGGAGTAACAAACAAACAAACATACAAACTTTCGCATTTATAATATTAATAGGATTAGTGTGGACAACACAAAAACTGTGTGTGTAGGTTTCAATTTTAATTGCATGACACTTAAGAAAATACAAGATGTTATTAAACATTATACTAGATTTGAATAAATAGAATTCACCAACTTTAAATAGCATCATGAAAATTGGTTCTTCTAATAAAATCTTCTGTGAGACATACATATAAACATAACGTTTTTGAAACACAAAAAATAAATCTACAGAACCAGAGACAAATAAACTACTCGCGAGAATCGATATCCACTTTTGCAATGGAAGCCAAGCTAGGTAATCTAGGTCATAGATCTTTTAATAATCTTTAAGTGACGTAATATGGTTGTATCACAACTGTATTATGTATGTATGCCAAGGTTTCTAGTTCAGGTCATTTTTTTCATAATAAGTTATTTAAGGGACTTACATGCATGTGATTTTGTAATTTATTACCAGTTTTTTCGCAAATTTTGCAATGGGTCATTGCCAACAAAATCATTGGTAGCCGCCGCAACTAGCCCGGGTAGGGATGTACCCCTTACCTTTTGTTGTAATGATAGCTTCATATTTCGTTTCGGAAGGTAGGGTGGTAGACTTACACATTAATCCAACATCCCGGCCTTAGGACAGCGACGCAGCTATAAATCTTTGGTTTCTATCGCCATCGTTTGTCTTAAATACTAGCAGCCAGGTGTTTGTTTAGCGTTTTATTATTGCGATTTGCCGTTTTGGTTGAGTATTGTATGCGTATTAACATCAATAAGGCTTAAGTTAAACAGTCAACAAGAATTAAATAATGGATATGGTTATAATTTAACCTATAACTAGCTGACCCGGCAGACGTTGTTGTGATATTTTTTTGCTGTGATCCTCATCACTTAGGGTTTTGAAAATAGATGTTAGCCGATTCTCAGACCTACTCAATATGCTCACAAAATTTAATGAGAATCGGTCAAGTCGTTTCGAAGGAGTACAGTAACTAGCATTGTGGCACGGGAATTTTATGTATAATATTATTTGTCTACCCTCATCAACAAAGACGAAAATGTACTGTTAGGTGTAGCTCAAAAACTACTCGTCGAAACATATACTTTCTCGGAATTATCATCTATCTTTCTGAAAAACACAATCACAATCAGTTTGTTATTGGCAGAGTGTTGTGAAACCAACAAAAAAAATGGTTTGGAGTCGTTTATTCAAAATGAATCTATATTTCTGTTGGTCATTGTAGTGATAGGCCGAATAGGTCTATCCGTTTAGGGGTGACCCCTAAACGGATAGACCAATTCGGCTATCCTTTTTTCTTGTAATTTGTCAAGAGAAAGTTCACATGAAAAAAATTAAAGTAGGTTTAGAAATCGATTAACATACAGAAAAAATAAGAGTTCCTATTTTAACCAACTTCCTCTTCTTATTTTAAGTCACTCAAAAACCCCTTGAAGTCCTTATTTTAAACACCAACTATATGGGAAACTAACTATTATTGTATAAAACTATTGCGTTGTTTATTGCATACATTAATAGTTTCATATAGACCATTGTGAGTACGTTTGTCTAACCTAATTCGATATGACAGCATCCACAAATTAAAGACGACTCTATCCCACAGTAGTAGAGTTTATTTTAAATTGCACTAGTCTTGTTTTAGTTTACTATTACGTAAGGGAATTTAAGGTCACTGTTGTTGCATAACTTATACTGTGAGAGCGACCAAACGACGCTGATCTTTCATACTAGTTTAATTACGTCGCCGACACCTTTTTGGTTATGAAAAGAGGGGGGCAAGAGAGTTCATCTATTCCTAGTCGCGGTTAGGATTTGCTTTGGCTAATTTTAGAATGCTGGGTGTCGAAATTGTAGAGTTCATTCGTATGATGTATGGCTCTATCTCATAATTGGACTTATCGTTAGAAAACTGGAAAATAATTTTGCAAAAAATTTTTGTTTTTTTTTATTGAAAGGCAAACAAGGAGACGGATTTCCTGATGGTAAGAAATTCACGTCGCCTAGAGACATTAAAGGTGGTAATGGTGCGTTGCCAACCTGAAGCCGGGATGTTAGACCTCGAGCAAAAGTAAGTTTACCGGCTACTTTACCCTCCGAACTGGAACACGTCATGACGTTATGGCGGCAGTTATAGGAAAGGCAGTGGTACCAATCCGGGTGAGCCGATGCGAAACTACCACTTAGTCAGATGTTACAGTGCTATCGACGGTAAGCCTATGCTCGCCTTTTAAGAGCTGCCTGGGAGGAAGGCAGATGGTCTATTCTACAAAGGAGCCCGGACCAACAATGCTTGTGCTGGGATGTAATGATCTGACAGTAAAAAAACACGTGTTTGTGATGTTTTCCTGTCACTATAGCGTAATTTTGTTGTCAGTCTGTCATTTCGCCATTCAGCGGCAATTTCGTTATTTTTTTTGATACACATTTTCACTATATGTTTATGACTTTTTGACCAAGAAGTTAGCGTACAAGTCTACTTCTATCGATGAACTGCGAGACTCGGGTTCGATACCCGACGGTGGCAGGCATTTGTGTGATAAATATTTAGTTGTTGCATTACCGGGTCTATGTGTTTATTAAATTTATTCTGATATCTGTTAAGTATTTTTGTTTGGTAGAATCGTTAACTAATACCCGTAATACAAGCGCATAATTTGCTTACTTTGGTGCTAGGTCAATTTGTGTAAATTGAGCAGCAATACCAAACCATTTATTTACTTCCTTTTTTTTCATAAAGTGTTTTATAATAATTGAAACATGGTTCCATATAAATTTGAGTTGATTTTCAATTTATGTTCGTAACGCGTACTGTTTGTGTTTATTTAAAAGATATAGTAGTGAAATTAAAGTCGATTGGATTTTACTGCGCTTTTGTGATTTGAATATTAGACGCTAAGGTCTATTACTAATGGTTGGTCTTTTACGGGCAACAAATTTTATAGACCTGGATTCTGAAAATCTCTTCGCGGAAAAGTGAGATAGATAGAGTGAATGAGAGAGATACAGTAGGAGAAGATAAAAAACAGATAGAATACGTCGTTATAAAAGCAAAAAAAAGGACGCGTTTGCCGGCAGAAGTGAAAACTTGAATATTAACGTTGTGCATTTTTGATATTTTGGAATGGTTATGGAATAATTTTGCACGAATTGCTTTAATTAACAGTAAGAAAGTATTTACTACCATTTATGTGGTAGAATGCAATATTCGTTTATTGTACTATCGTACACAAACATGACAACACGAACATTCGCGCAAGCGCCCTGCGCTGTCTTACGAATTTTCGATCAGATCACGTATCCTGACGCGATTTCAGAAGTTTTTACCCATTCCATAAAAGTGCGCAACGCCGCTTAAGAAGTTTTCACTTTAAAACATACAAAATTACTTTACTTTACTTTTCATGTATTATACAATGCGAACTTGAACGGGTATCTAGCCCGAGGAGGTTGACATTTCATAATCAAATCTCTCGGGTTTTATGTGAGATTGATGTCAAGAGTCTCCGAAACCTGCGTGTTTGTATGCAAAGAGTAATCAATGTGAAGATAGTCAGGTCTGCAAGTATCGTGATATTAAGCACTCGATATTCTCTATCTATCCCGTAAGGGACTTGGAGTTAAGTTATGTAATTAAGAAATCGATCAAAAATACCATTATGTTTCTTTGAGAGAAAAACAAATATTTTCACATATGTCACAACAGACAAGTCAGTGTCCGAATTCCCAACATATGTAAATATACCAACCCATTCTCACAGCCGGAACATGATAAAAGTAAGCACACGTGTAATAACGACAGAAAAAGGTATAGCAATATAACTTTTATTATCCTGTCCTATTGTCCCGTCTCCACAGAGTTAGTCATTCTTTCATGGGCCCATGTATACGCTTTTACAATAAACTTCCCGATTTTATGTAAGACCTGCCATTAAATAAATTTAAAAAATATGTCAAAGTGGAATTGTATAAAAAGGTTACTATATCGTTGCTGAATATCTGTCGGATAAAAGTGATTTGGATTAATTGCTCCTCATATCAATCTCTTACTAGTAATTATGTGTGATGTAATACTAATAAATTTGTATAGATTAGGGAAAAAAAGACAGCCCGCTGAGTTTCTTGCCAGATCTTCGCAGTGTGTGGACGCGTTCCGATCCGGTGGTAGTTTTAATATTATATAAACTCGTCACAAGTGCCTCTTGTAAGGTGAAAGTGTATCTTCACGACAATATCCCCGTAGAGGTAAGCAGAGACACAGCCAGGGCACCCACGACTAGCCGAAGAAGTTAGTCCCACAATGTGATAGGTGACAAGCCCATTGCCACCCGGGCACATTTCCAATCCCGAGCAACATTTTTTTATTAGAAAATTGGAAAAATCAAATGTTCTTTATGTTGCCCGACCCGGTATTCGAACCTGGGACCTCATGCAGTCATGTCCAACACCTGAACCGCTAGACCACAGAGGCGAATAAATGTATATTCTATTCTATTCTTAAATTGGATCAGAAAGGCGCTAGTAGAGGCAATTTCATCATATTAAGTAAGGGTTTTAATAAGGGAGTTAATATATTGACCAAATATGTCGCTAAAACTGCCAGTGTGCTACCTATAAAAAATACAATGTTCAGTTTGTTTCCCATAGGTTGTTACACGGTAACGTGCTCCGTGACATAACCCGCTTACCCAGTAATCAGGCGGATACTCACTAGGGTTGTCACAAGTGATCTAAACTAGATTATGAATATTTCAATTTCACCGCTGCGGTCTATGGCCTTTTGATTTCGGAGAAAAGCAATGCAAATGTGTATTTTCTAAGTTTCCCTTAATTAAAACAACGTTTCCAATAATTGGATAAGTGCAATAGGTTTCAACAGGTTTGCCATATTGAGGTACTGAGTAATCGGCTAATTGTAGGAGCCTTTATTGTACCTCTGTCTACGTAACCGGGGATATAGGCATGAAGATAATTACTTGATTTTTTATTTCAACATTTATATTTTTATTCGATTTTGATCTACAGTGTACGTGTGTCTAATATTGCAATTATGTATTGTATTTAATGTAGTAGTATGCACTAAATACGTATTACTACGAGTATATAATTACAACAAATAAATTAAATATACGTAAAATATTTAGTGCAAAGGATAGATATATTACGCCAACAGTTTTGTGGTACTTACATACTACTTTCTACTTCGATTTAATGATTGGCTGACTCTTACTGGCAACTGGCATTAAGTTTATATTTAGAAATAATTGGTTTGTTGTACTATAAAGTTAATAAGTACTCCAAAAGAAACAAATACACCATGTTTTTAAGATTAGTTAACAGATTATTTTCAAGTAAGGACCCAAAACACGCACCTGAATAGGTTAAAATAATACAAAATAACAACTAGCTGTTATTGTCGCTTTTGACCGGAAGAATGCTTTAAGCTGACATTGAGCGAGTAAATCAAGAATATTAAAAGAGCTATAGTTTATTAGTTTAGTGTCTGTTTTTTTTATTTCAGTTAATTATTAAAAATATCCAAGCTATATATCGAGCAGCGATTTGCTTAGACCTTATATATTTTTATAGTACTGAGAACTAAAAAGTAAGTAAGGTGGCTGGTTTCCGGATGGTAAGATACAAACCACCAACAAACATCAACCTAAAGCTGGAATATTAAGGAATCAGAAAACAGTGACGATTTTCGCCTTTTAAACATATATTGCATTGTGTTATATTTCCTTTTTTTAATGACTAATGTGATGCCACCTTTACGGTTTGCAAGAATAACAAGAACTTCACTGGATTATATTATACCTTCAAATGTGCAATATTCAAACGAATCGAAATGGTGTTGTCTTCACAGGAAATCATTTCTGCCTCTGTTATATAGGTTTTGATAAAATATGACTTAAAGTAAAGTATCTTCATGCCCATATCCCCGAAGAGGTAGGCAGAGGCACAACCGGGGCACCCACGACTAGCCGAAGATACTAAGTCCCATAATGTGATAGGTGGCAAGCCTATCGCCAACCGGGCACATATCCTATCCCGAGCAACATTTTTTTTATTAGAAAATTGGGAAAAACCCAATTTTATTTTTGTTGCCCGACCCGGTATTCGAACCCGGGACCTCATGCAGTCAAGTCCAACAACTGATAATATAAAATATCGCCTCTGTGGTCTAGCGGTCCGGGTGTTGGACTTGACTGCATGAGGTCCCGGGTTCGAATCCCGGGTCGGCCAACAAAAAGAAAATTGGATTTTTCTAATTTTCTAATATAAAAAATGTTGGTCGGGATTGGAATTGTGCCCGGTTGGCGATAGGCTTGCCACCTATCACATTGTGGGACTTAGTATCTTCGGCTAGTCGTGGGTGCCTTGGGTAGTTGTACCTCTGCCTACCTCTTCGGGGATATGGGCGTAAAGATACTTTTTTTAAAATATGACTTAAATACGAAATTTTCCAGATCAGCTAGTATGTCAATAAACATAGCTTTTAATACTTATTATCTCACAATTGGCAACCCTAGTGCTACATAACAGGGATCTCTCCAGCGGATGCTAACCTACTACTACGTAACGGGACTTTGACGTAGTGACAGTGTGGACGTACCACTTATATAATGTTGTAACTTATAACTGCGGTACTTATGCTACAAGTGGCAAAGTGTTCTGGAAAATATTACAATTTGACCGCAACAACATTGGACGAAACCGACTCCAATGTCATAAACATGTCAAAAAGATTTTTTTGGGAAAGTAGTGAATGATAGCTAGGTGGCAAGTCTATCGCCAACCGGGCACATATCCAATACCGAGCAACACTTCTTTTTTATAACAAAATTGGAAATATCACATTCGAACCCGGGACCTCATGAAGTCAAGTCCAACACTGGGACCGCTAGACCACAGTGGTTCTCTCTATTTTTGAAAACAAAGTCATGAAGTCGCAACGTGATAATAAAATAATTTAAGTCGGTTTTTGTGCAGTCTTATTGCGCTTAAATTACTTCTTAATTTAAGCGCAATAAGACTTCGTTCCGCCCGTTCAGTTTATGTAGGAAAAATTGACATTCCTAGTTTCTTCGCTGTTGTACGGGATAAAATGTACTCAATGTCCTTTTTCCGGTTCTAAACTACCTCCCCATAAATTTTCAGCCTAATCAGTTTAACTAGCACGACATATACATATATAGATTATTTATCTTTCATAATTATGTTTTCGTTTAGTTTTCAATGTTTTTAAGATGTTTTCTGCTATTCGGGGAGGAGGCAAATCCACCGAATCAAAAACCATGAAAATTTGTTCAACAGATCTCGAGTTATAAGTGTCTTTGTTTTATATATATAAATTTACTACGTTTTGCTCATGGTTTGCTACTAAAACAATCCGTTCAAAGATTATTTAAGTAATTTAAAGAATACCTACTACTAAATCGCCGCTGTGGTCTAGCGGTTCAGTTGTTGGACTTGACTGCATGAGGTCCCGGGTTCAAATAGAAAATTTGGTTTTTCCAATTTTCTAATAAAAAAAGTTGCTTGGGATTGGATGTGTGCCCGGTTGACGATAGGCTTGCCACCTACCACATTGTGGGACTTGGTGTCTTCGGCTAATCGGGGGTGCCTTAGTTGTGCCTCTGTCTACGTCTTCGGGGATATGGGCGTGAAGATACTTTAATTTACTTTTATTTAGAGACAACCTAGCCTACCTACAAAAAATAACGTGATCACTTAACCAACATAATATAAAATATACACAGGCCAATTATTATTGATATAGAGATTAGTATTGGTTAAAAATAGCTATTGGCTGCGGTTTCGGTAGCATTAAAAGTTTTTAAGTGTTACTGTAGAAGACTGCTGAAGATTTTTGTGAAATATAGTTTAGATAACTCGTCTACGGCTTTGTAAGTATTATGATACGTAAAAGCTGTTGGTAAGATATATATTGTATATTTATGACAAGAATATTATTATAAAGAATTTCAATCAAATTAACAATTTAATTAAATTGAAACTATCACATTACACTATTTTTTGAAATTAAAACCTGGATGAAATATTAGTAATAGATAGATTAAATGTTCCCAGGTCGTGCAATAAAAAGAAAATTTGGGTTACCGAATTTTCTAATAAAAAAAAATGTTGCTCGGGATTGGATATGTGCCCGGTTGGCAATAGGCTTGCCACCTATCACATTGAGTGACTTAGTGTCTTCGGCTAGTCGTGGGTGCCCTGGTTGTGTCTCTGCCTACTTCTTCGTGGATATGGGCGTGACGATACTTTTTTTTAATATTTAAAAAATAAATTTAAATAATTTGTGCATAATAAATTAAATTAATTTGAATTCATTAGTCGTTCAAGCGCATCTCTGTTAGATTAATTTTCATACATGTCAAATAAAATGTAATTGTATTATTATAGTGCAAATATATTCAGTTGATTATAAAATGTATTGGTTTAACAGTAGTTAAAATTGATTACTAAAAGAATTATCTAATCTTTAATAAACCGATTCGACGGTTCATGAATTTAAAAACGGTCGAACAGAAATGAATTGTATTAGCATTCCGATTATCTTCAATATTGTCCACATTGAATCTCTAAAAATGTTATTTAATCAAACAATTGATCAGTTTCTTGATATTCTTGATCATTCAAAGTGACAAAGTATCTAAAGATTAAGTTTACGATTAATATTTTTATTATTAATGTTTAATATTAATTAATATTTAAGTAGGAAACTAGAATTCTCTACTTTGTAGTCTTGAAATAGCGAACAGTTCAGATTTTTTAGAATTTAGCCCTATAAATTAAAATAAATTTTCACTACTTTCTTTTCAATTTTCCCAGTATATTTATCAAAAAGAACTTCCTTTTTTTTTCTTTTTGCCTCAAATTTAATTTAAAAAACTATGAGATTGGAACGATGAAATTGAAGAGGACAACACTTTGAAATTCGTCAACCATTCAGTTTATAGTGGCATGTATGTAAAAAAATTCGACAAAAATAATTTAAAAAAATACTATCGTTTGAACAAAGCATTGTCAATTTGAGGCTAGGATTCTTGTAAGTAAGAAAGAAAGACAAATAAATAATGTGTAATATGAGAAATAGCATGATAAACATCGAATTTTTATTATTATGATATTTCCACTCACAAATTTAACTTTTGACAAACGGGTAAAAACCATAAATGAATAAAATATAGCTGTAGTACCTTTTTGATGTTGACAGCAGTCAAAAGTTGGAATGAGCATAGTATTTTAAAATACGTGTTGAATAGAAAGAAAAGATTAACGTGAGAATGTCCATACATTTCCAATGCCACCTTATATCAAGAGTATGTCGCGTGCTGGCACACTGATCTACATATACACGCATTGATAAGTGCACAGATAATGCTCTCGTTTTTCACAAATCACAAACTATAAATGACAGAATCAATGTTATCAATGGATATAAAACCTTAAGACTTATTAAAAATGTTGATTTTTGTCTGGTTATAACTGCTCCCATTTGTGGACTAAACTCGATATAAAATAAATCTTGTTAATAGAGTGACAATTGCTTGGATACGGTATCTTAATCTAGTTGGATTTAATTTACAATTTTTAATTGTGGTAGGAGCTCTCGCCCTGTTGGTCCTGTGTAGAATAGGTCGTGTGCCTTTTGCCAGGCAGCTCGTAAGAGGTAAGCAAAAGTTTAATGGGTCATTAACAAAAATACTATTGATAGTAGAGTGCCATGCTACATCTCGTCCGGGTAGGCATTCACCACTTTACCTGTAGAGTTACTCTTAAATCACGGTATCATGAAAATTGGAAACTGATATCATATAATATGTCATTTCAGGTAGTTTTAATAGCGGATGGCGGATTATTAACATTAAGTTTCAAATAAATTTAATCGCCTTTTGTACTTTGTTTTTCTTTTTAATTTTTAGTAATTTTTTGTATCTAATATCAGTTGTGTACAATAAAGAGTTAATAATAATAAATCCAATAAAATAATTGTCAGTCAACTAAATGTCAGTCGCCAAAATGACATTGCCATGTTTCGCTCCGGAGGTTGAAGTAACCGGTAGACTTGCACAAATGGCCTACTACCTCAGCCACAAGACAGCAAGACACCTCCACCATCCAAGGAGTCTATTGGCCACGGCTATAACCATCAGGGGAGTCGTATATTTGTTCGGTGACCATTAGCATAAAATACAAGTTAACAGTAAACGCCACCACAACGCTCGGGTTTTATTTTTAATCTTAGAAATAATAACCCTGTTGTGTCCAATCACACTTCTTTTCGTAGAAAAAAACAAAAATATTTTATTTAAGACAAAATAAGGATTTTTTGCTAAAATCCTTATTGTTTAATAGTAATTCAAAGTTTTTAGATTATATAATTACTTACAAGCTTCCACTCGCGACTTTGTCTGAGTGGAATAATAATTTACTTTGCACTAACGCTAACTTTTAAAAAGCGACTATTTCATATATCTTACATCATGTAGATTGTAGATTATTATCAAAAAAATTGTTTTAAAGTACTTCTGCGTTCAATGTATTTTTAGTTTTGTTTTCTAATGAATTTATCTTAAAAGATAGATCTATACTGTCGCCAATTTTTTTAGAACTTTTAAAGAGGAACAATTTTGTCATACAAGATTTTTACGAAACTTTAACCGTTTTCGAAGAGCACGCAACGGAAGCTCTCCATCCGTGTTCCGCTCCTATTAGTCTTAGCGTGATGTTATATAACCTATAACTTTCCTCGACAAATTAGGTATCTAACATTGAAAGAATTTTTCAAATCGCATCAGCAGTTCCTGAGATAAGTGCGTTCAAGTAAACAAACATATAAACAAATTCTTCAGGTTTATAACATTAGTATAGATTTATAAAAATAATTGCAAATATTCAGACGGATGTCCTACAGAGCTAAGATGAGCGACGTAGATTCTTTTAAACAAAATTTAATGTGTGACTAGCATTTTTCATTTCAAAATGAATCGGAACATTTAGTTACATAAAATTAAGAATACTGTTATCTTTATTATAACAACACTAGCCGACCCGGCGAACTTCGTATCGTTTGACATTAACAGCTACTAATAGTTTTTATGGACAAAATTGAAGTGTAGTTTTTCCCAGTTTTTCGCCTCTGCGGTCTAGCGGTTCAGTTGTCGGACTTTACTGTATGGGGTCCCGTGTTCGATTCATGGGTCGCGCAACAAAAAGAAAATTGGATTTTTCCAATTTTCTAATAAAAAAAAGTTGCTCGGGATTGGATATGTGCCCGGTTGGCGATAGGCTTGCCACTTATCTCATTGTGGGACCTAGTATCTTCGGCTAGTCGTGGGTGCCCTGGTTGTGCCTATGCCTACCTCTTCGGGGATATGGACGTGAAGATACTGAAGATACTTTTTTCCTTATCTGATCCTTCTCTTGACAATAAAAATACAACAAAAAGGAATTAGCAAAATGCCAATTTTGCTAATCTTGTGCTTGTCAGTAGTCAGTTGTTTATAACGACACATTTAACTCATATTCTCCCAACACCATCACCAGGCCCACAGACAGATGGTCTATTCTGAATTTTATTTACTTAATAGGTTGCTAGTAAAGCGAATAAATTAAAATAAATTGACAGTATTAAAGTCATCAAGCGTGCTTATTCATTATGACTTCGCAATCTGTTTTCGCAATTACTCATGAAATTTTATAAAACTGAAAACCACGAAATGGCAAAAAAGTCACACACCAAAAACGTGTCATTATTTCCGAAACCAAATTTGTTCGCCGGAACTCCAAGAACTTGTCTTTTGTGATAATTATAAGTATATAAGAAAACTCGTGGAATTGATTATAACCAAGTATAAGAAATGAAGCTCCTTAACTGTGTTGTTTTTTTCGCGAATGTAAGTATTATTTTTATTTGACTACGAGATTCGCAATCGGAAGTAATGGCACTATTTCAAAATATGTTTTTTTTATCAGAGGTTTGCGAACAAGCACCCAAGTATTCTGATGGTAAGTGACAACCATGGGCCATAGACACCGTAGATGTAACACATGCGTCACCGTCCCGTGTTAGGAATATTCTGTATGTCTTATTGTTACCCAAGCCTCCAGACCGGAACATGACAAAGTCGTTATGGCAGCAGGAATAGTTCAGGCGGTGGATCCCTATCCAAGTAAGTTGCTGTACAGCATTCTATAGCCAGTGGTCTTGCCGGTAACGATCTTCATTTTAACCTGTGCTACACTGTGTGCTCTTACGAACTGTTTGGCAGAAAGGCAGATGGTCCTTTCTGCTCTACCCGCATCAATACGGGTAATAAGTAGGAGATATATTATATTATACGAAAATTAAGCATATCAAAACTGAGAAAATTAAACAATTCATACCTTCTTATTTTTTTATGATATTGGAAGGCAAAACAGCCGACAGATTTCCTGATGTTAAGAAATTCACGCCGCCTAGAGACACCAAAGGTGGTAATGGTGCGTTGCTAACCTGAAGCCGGGATGTTAGGCCTCGAGCAAAAGTAAGTTTACCGGCTACCTTATCCTCCGAACCGGAACACGTCATGACGTTATGGCGGCAGGAATAGGTAAGGCGGTGGTACCAATCCGGACGAGTCGCTGCTAAACTGTACCACCAAGTCAGATGCCACGGTGTTAGTGACGGTAAGCCTATGCTCGCCTTTTACGAGCTGCCTGGCAAGAAAGGCAGATGGTCTATTGTATAAAGGAGCCCGGACCAACACGGGGAAACACTAACAGAGACTTACTTATCACAAATGAAAAAGACTAAGAGCAATATAAACTAAAAGTTGCATTTTGTGTAATAATTATTTTTTTTAGTAATAATTGTTTTTTTTAAATGTACTGATGGTAGAGCGCTGTAGTCCTACTTGCCCAGCTAGGTATCCACCGCCTTACTTATTCCTGCTGTCATCATAATTTTGACATATTCCGACCTGGAGGGTAGGGTAGCCGGTAGACTTGAACGATTGAAAAAACAGCTCGGTCACTGGTCAGCGATGCACCTATAACATCTACGGTGTCTATAGGCCACTATTGTTTCTAACCATCAGGATCAGCAAACAAATACCGGATTTGGTCGCTGATCACTCACATAGAAAACCCGATTCTTGGAAGTTTAATCACTTGTTAAATATGATCTACTAAACAAACAATTATTCATTGTAAATAATTGATAGTAATTTATAATTGGCGGAGTACCATTGGCATCAGAGGAACATATAAATTTACTTTTGCAAAATGTATGAGCTTTTTTTAAAACTGACCATCACAATCTGAAACATTTCATTGACACCATTTAGTTCCAAAAACTTTCTTAATACATTTTCTAGCAAATGTACAGTTTCCTTTCCTTAACTTTATTTTGTCAAAATTAAGCCTTATTTCCAACTTCTAAAGCATATTTTTCAACAGATGGCCTTCACTTTTGCGTGTTCGGAAACAACAACCACGATTGAAATTCAAAATTATGATGGACCAATATTTTTACATATACCGTCACAAAACACGCCGTATGAAGAATCAGCTCACACTCAATGTTATTCGCCTCAGCCTAAAATAGAAATGGAATGTACTTGTATAACAAAAAACGCAGTCAATAACATCCCGATTAACACAGCATCGGAATATTCTTGTAATACCGGACATAAAACTTGCACTGGAACATATTCTGGAATTTATAATTCCGGAACCTATAATCCCGGTAATCTCGGAACTTACAACTCTGGAAATTGTAATTGTGGAACTTATAATTATGGAACTTATAACTCAGGAAATTGCAATTGTGGAACTTACTACTCAGGGTATTGCAATTGTGGCACTTGTAACCCTGAACATTCTGGAACATTAAATGCAGCAACTATATGTGTATGTGTGCCCAGCTCCATTAATACTGAAGCAAACCCAACATCTTCGGTTGGAGGATATCCTATAGGCATAGACAAAACATTTGGAAATATGAATGTTGCTGCACCTGTATCTAATTGTATATGCCATAAATATTCTTATTAAACTGTTTTTTTAAACGTTCACGGATGACTTCGTCTTTTTAGAAATAGCTATTTTATAAATTTATTTTCAAATACTCCCGACATAACTCCATATCCGTAACCTGTAATTTCCAGACTGTATTTTTTTTGCTTTCTTTTAACCAACCGGTTTTTGCTATACAACCATCGTCAGGGCTGATTATGTTTGTATAGCGAATCTGGTCTTCTTATGTGTCAGATCAGCGAACAAGCACACGATTTTCCTGATGGTAAGAGGTAACCGTAGCATATAGATACCACAGATGTTATAGGTGCGTCGGTGCCCTGTGGCCAATTGAAGGGTTGAGTTCGAGAATGGTTTAACTGATTTTTTTTTCAAAAACTAGATATTGGTATCGTTGGATTTAGAAAGAAATAATCTATGTAATGCCCTTTTCAAAATAACAAGAATCGCATTATATCTCGAGATATTCAGACTTAAAACGGTTTAACTGACATAGACGTCGAGTTAGCCAGTACCAAAAATATTGAATATTAATTAAATTTACATAAAACATCATATTTATCTCAGTTCTAATATAAAAATGGATTATATCGCCAAAAACTATTTCAACTTTTAACAAGCGCCATATTTGTGGTGATTTTCTTTAGGAGAATTGAAAATAATGCTTCCAATGTTTAAAATGTCATTTGCATCAAATTACATATTTGTTAGTTAGACCATTCTCGAACTCAACCCTTCAATTGTGAAATTAACGGCTACCGTACCTTCCAGGACGAAATATGATAAAATCATTAAGGTGGCAGGAATTGGTAAGATGGTAGGTTCCTACCCGATCAAGATGCTGCACAGCAATCTACCATCAGTGACCTTATTGTTAATGACCTATGTTTTACCTTTGCTCGCCTTTTAAATTCTACCTGGTAAAGAGTAGCAGATGCTATATTCTACTTAGCGGAACTGAACCAATAAAAACATGTTGTGTAAAGTACAAGTCATATTAACAAATTGTTTTTAAATGGCATCCCACCAAGCGCAGACGATAATAGCTATGGGTTCAATAAAATAATGCAACTAACTGGTTTATAAATTATATGATTTTGAAACGAATGTCTTATATCAAGTTTTAATAGACTTGTATAGGGATTTCAACTAAACTCATTAACGGCCAATGTTAATAATGTATCTCAATCTAATGGATTTCAAGCAATCTAGATAGCTGCGTATCCGGCGGCCTATCCCATACCTAATTGCCATATTTATCCTGTCCATAGATATATTATTGGCAAGCGATAACATAAAAATGGGTCAAAATATCAATTTTGGACAGCAAGTTTTGGATTAGGATTGATTATTAATATTGGCCGTAAGGAATTGTCACTTTGGGGATAATTCATAAATAGCTTCCTTGCAATAACAAACTGTTTTTAACCCCATCATGTTCTATTAAACTTATGTAATTAGATTTTTACAAACTAAATCATCATGTTGCCAATATCTTTCGTAAACATTTACGTCGTCCAAAACGAATTTAAATTGCTTTGCAAAATTTCCAGTCGTGCCAATAACAATTTGCGTTCTTAGTTTTTAGTAAGTTAAGTAATTTAGGTCTTATTTCGAGATTCGTCTTGAAATTACTGCAGCTCTATATAAAAAGTGTCGGTTTTTCAAGCTTTTATTTAACTTTCAATGTGTGTAACTATGTTTCTTCGGGTAAAATCTTACAAGTTGCAACTAAATTTTTAAACTAATATATTCTACGAATTATGCTGAAATTTTTATGATACCTGAGTGACGTCATTATAAACCTAACATAAAGGAACAACTGTTATGGCAAATTATTTTAGATGCACTGCAACAACATGGATATCAAATGAAAGGGCTTGCTCGGAAAATTTAGAATTCGTTTTGAACAGTTCCGGACCGGAAGTTAGGTTAGTCGGTCGACTTACACAATGTGCTTAACATCCCGGCCACAGGGCAGCTATAATATCTATGATGTCTACAGGCCACGGTTATCTATTACCATCAGAAAAGCCGTTGCTTTTTTGTTGACCTCTCACATAAAAAAAAATTCAACATGGTGCAGCTATTGCATGTCTGTTCGGATCGATTGAATTTAATAATGAAGCAGATATTAGCCAATTTAGCTGATTTTTGGCATATAAAGGCTTGAATTCAAATTAAAATTCAAAATTATGTTTATTTCACATTAATCTACAAAAGGCCTAACCTACAAAAATTTATTTCACGTTAATCTACCACCGGATTAGAACGCGGCCTCACACTGAGAAGATCAGGCAAGAAACTTAGCGGGCTTGTCTTTTTTTTCCATATTTTAAAATATGTATATAATAATTAATGTAATGATACTCGTACATTATATTTGTAAGAGATTGGCATAAGAAGCAATTAATTCCAAGCGGTCTTATCAGCTAAATATTCAGCAATGGCTTAGTAATCCGTTTCAATTAATTTACATTTAACACATTTTTTAAATTTATTAATTGTACCTGAAACATTGTATTTCGTTCTGTAATATGTTATACGTTTTTAGGCAAACATTCAAGTTTAGTTTGACGCTCCACTACTATATAGAATCTAACCTCTCTATGTTTTAGTTTCATGTTATAAATGGACCTTAACAATACACAGTTTTATTTTTATTTTTGCACCATTATAAATTTCCCAATATTAGTCTAGGATAGCTTTGTAAAATAGACCATCTGCTTATTTGCCTGCCTGGCAGCTCGCAAGAGGAAATCACAGGTTAAAATACTGAGCATGGGTTCACTACTCATAAGACCACTGGTCTTCTATTACTGTGCAATAACTTCACAGGATAAGGATCTGAATTAAAAAAGGTTGACCATACAAGTGATACTAGTGCACGTCGATTTTTTTTATTACTATCAGGGGATCAGAATAGTGTCAATACAATGAAAAAATCACGTGAAAAAACTTAGGGGTCTTTATTTTTAATTGATTGTGACAATTACATGAAATTGTTAGACACAAAACGATGAGTACACACATCTACCTCTATAGATATAGATCCACCGCCTTATCCGCTACATATTCCTGACACCATAATGAAGGGAGAGTGGCCGGTAGATCTATACAAAGTGTCCCTATACTATGGTTGTCTCTTATCACCAAAAGAGCCGTGTGCTTCTTAATTGACTTATCATCCAAATCCATATTATAAATGCAATAATCATGTCTGTCTGGTACGCTTGCTGGGCTAAACCTGGAATCTAACTGGATCGGTTTTAATAAAATTCGGTATGCGTATTAACGACATGAGATGAAATGTATGTTACTATTTCTTTAAAAATAGCCCTGAATAAGGCTTAATAAAGAAGGATGATAGTTGTTGTCTGAAGTGGCTATTTTTCGTTAGCGGAGACGAGAGTAAATATCTACTATAATCATTAAGTAAAAAACATTCAATAACCAAAGACAAAATCTATGGTGACATAAATATCATACATCATCTCGATGTCTGCTTATAAAAGCAACAATCCGAACCGAAATCAGTCCATTCGTTTAAGAGTTGTGATGTCAAACATACAACATGATTATTTTTCAATTGAATTTTAAAATAACTGACGACTGAGTGAAATAATTCAGCAACCTAAATGGTTTTAATATTTCCTAGCAATCGGAACTAGCGCCATCTATCGTTACAACATGAGGTAACATTACGCAAACCTCAAGGATAAGCCGATACCAGCAACCAGCATAGCGGGGTTACGAAACTTCAAATGTCGAGTTAGGAAAGGAGCGTTCGTGTCAAGGTAGCGTTGGGCTCCTTTCGATTTCTTAGGTAATGGGACTACCCTGCAAATGCCAGTACCTTAAGTTCTTTACATTTTTTCTTTTTACGCTATTTTGCTAAACCGTTAAAAACTTGATCTTGCTTAAACTTATTTATTCTGAATGGGTCATTACCCAATCAGTGGTACTGTGCCTTACAAATTCCTGTCGCGATAATGACATGTTCCAGTTTGGAAGGTGGGGTTGTCGGTGGGCTTGGATATTGATGCCCGGTTCCTATAATTAACGAAACGTAATCAGTTAGTTTAAAGATTCGTAGTTTGCTCAAAAATTAACGGAGCGTTAGTCATATTTTCAAAAAATGATCAGAATTATTAATTGTCCAAAACGAGCAATCGTTGTTTGCAATCTTACTAACCGTACCATCCGAAATCAAAACGACAAGCTTATTGAATATATATACCGAGCATATTTCTAGTCTATAGACTACTTTCTACCACAGTACAGTGACACACCTAAAACTTCTATGGTGCTTAAAAGCCGAGGTTGCTTCTTCTGATCAGGAGGACAGTGAAATTGTTCCCTATCTCATAAACTTCCTTGAATTTTTGTATTGTCATCAATTTAGGATTTGAGATTATATGTAAGCAACCAAATATTTTGCAAATCACTCGGGTATTATCCGAAGATGGTGTCAAGAGTCTTCGATATCGGCGTGTTTGCATGAAAAGAGTAATAAATGCGGAGGAAGCTCGGCAGCTCTGGTTCGATACTCTCGGTTTACTGTGTAAGCGACTTGAAAATATATGTTTGTAATTATATGAATTAATCTTAATCCTTTATAGCAACAGAGTAAGATAGCTGAAAATACTCACGCAGAAGTCTTGGCAAAGCAGACTTAGGTTGGAAACACTATACATGGTCCAGCACGACGGTGGCGAGCTTAGATGACATACACAAAAAGGGTTTGTACCCTATGTCTCTAAAATATACAAATGTATCTAAAACAAACAAAACAACCTACTGCGCATAAAATCATTTTTTGAATACGATTTCTTTTGTCTTTTTTTTAATTGTATTTTTTCTTAAATTATTTCCTTGCACCAGGCTAAAATCTTTTGTTCATGCTGACTTTTCTTTCGTTACAAGTATTTCTTCTTTTTGTGGTCGTCGTCGTCAGGGTCTTAGCCATCGTGTTTTAAATTTTTCGTGACCACAAGGGTATCTATTGAAATAATTTAAGGGGATGGATTAAGGATGAATGTCGCCTCTGTGGTCTAGCGGTTCAGTTATTGGACTTGACTGCATGCGGTCTCATGTCTCTTTTTAACCCTTTAAGTTAAAAATAAAACAAAATGATATAAATATTTGTTTTATACTCAGGAGTTACATATGTACCTTTCGTATTTCATTAATTTTCTATTAACAATTACAATGATTCTTACCAATTTTCGATCCCTGTGTAACTTCTTTGATGGATGAATTTCAAGAAATCATTTCTAAAGGACATCAATTTTATAAAATCAATATCATCCAAAAAATAAACTTCATTTATGCTGGGCGTAGATATTGTCGGTAGGGATTTTAACATATACATATTTAAAAATATATTTAGCACGAGATTTTCCGGCAAACTTCCTGAAACCAGGCCCGAGTCATGTTTTGTCTTATTTTTTTGAAATGTGAGGAGGGTATGAATTGAACAAGGTAAAGCCTATTAAAATAGGTACAGCATACTACTCTCAGCCTACCACGTAAGAGACTTGGCGTAAATATATGTACAATAGGTACATCATTCTTGCGGTTAGAACTCAATAACCTTATAAGAAGTGTTACTAAACCGATTTTGTTTTATGTACAAGTATCTAGACTAGTTGTCTTAGCGAATTTTGGTTTTCCGGATGTTTGTTTTAATTGGATATTGCAAACGTATAATTGTATTGCTGTTCCGGGCTGAGACGAACCTAATAAATAGTAAACCATGAAAACCGGTCCAGCAGTTCTTGAGGTTAAGTGTTATAACAAACCTGACATTGTTTTATTTATGTACTTACACTTGTAATTCAAGTTATAAAGTTTTTCCACGTCTTGTATAATAGTCGGTGATTATAATGCATCTCGGATGGAGGTGAAGGTGAGCCGCGAGGTCTAGTCTTCATTTCCTGATTTCCTGAAACTTTATAGTGCATGTTTTGTTACCGCAGTTGATTATGACCTAATCTTGAAACATTAATTATTCTTACACATTATCTATATTTATTTTGCTTTTGTAAATAAAATGACACTAAAATTTAAAATGTTCAATAACCCTTGACAAATCCTACGTGTAATGTAGCCAAGAACAACCTAGATCACGTCAGTTTTTAAACAAAAAAGTCCGCGTCAAAATCGGTCCATCCATTCAAAAGATTAAACACCACAGATAGGCACACACTGTACGTCTAACTTAACATTAATCCGTAGGGGCTTAATGAGAAAAGGAGATAATACATTTTAAACAGGTGAGATAAACAAATCCCTGGACAAGTTACCCAATTTAAAGATACTTAAATATATACCAGAATAAATTTAATAAGCACCCAGACCAAGAAATGCTGACATCTAAATGGTCAGCTCGTAAATGCCTGCCCTCGTCGGGGATCGAACCCAAACCTCATGTTGGATGGTGGAGTTAGGCGTCACCGCTAACCACTCGACAAACGATTCGGTCAAATTAGTTAGGTCATAACTTGTACTGCTATATATCACAATACTCAGATATAGATTAAACGTTTACAGAGACATTTACAAACTAATCTGACAGCAAAACGCGTCTTTTTCTATTAGGTACTCGCGCCAAAAGAAGGTAGCGATAATTTAAGTTTGTTTAGTGTTCAGCAAAATTTATTCAGCATTTCTATCATTTGAATCATAAATATCACTTGAAAAACAGATTTGGGTCGCGAGTCGCTAGCCTTAATGTTAGTGCGTATAGTCATTCCTATCTAATACGAATTAGAATACAGCTCTGAAAAAAGCTAGGTAGGTGCATGGGTAAAGTTTTTTTATTACTCGTCAGGACTTAGGCGATTATCACACGGCACTGCTCACCGCCGCATCGGGCGTAAGCGGCGAAGCGGATTTCGTAGCGGTTCCCCGCGCCGTTAGGCGGTTTACGCGCCTGTCCGCGCGGATGATTTTAACGCGGTTGTGACCAGTTTCATCAAGGTCACTGGCACTGGTACACCACAAGTAGATATATGTTGAAACGCCTAAATAATTTTGTAACGTCTTTGTAACACTCATTTGCGAAATGCAAATAAATATTTTTTCTTTTATTTTTATTTTCTAAAATTGACACAGAAGTAGTAGCAATAGTCTGGCTTTTGTGGAGTAGAAAGAAAAACATAAAGATATTGTGTTCATTCTTTTGTATGAAGCAGAACTCTAAATATGTCATTCATGCTATCATATGAAATACCTACACCTGCGACGATCCGCGCGGTTATACTGTGCCCCGTGTGTTATGCACCGCCTCTCCGCGCGGACAACAGCGCGTTTGCGGCGAGAGCACCGAACGACCGCGCTGTCGGGCGGAGTTCGTGTGTTAGGTATCTACGGATTTGTAGGAAATTCAATGCAACTTGTGATCCGCTTCCGCCCGCCGCGACGACGAGCGGTGCCGTGTGATAATTGCCTTATTGCCGTCACATTGACAGTGGTTGAGATAATCATGTTTGGAATGTAATAGCTGCTAAACTTACGCAAGAGACTTTATGTCCTAGTGTCAGATTCGTCGCATACCACTAGCATCTTTAACATCGTTTTTCTTCATTGAAAAGCCTGTAAGGTTATCCGTCTGCTCGTGTGTTTCTTATTATATACAGTCGTGGTCAACTAATTAGGGACACTCTTTGATCAAACCGAATTGTGAATTTATTTTTTATTTTCCAACGAGTCTAAACCATATTCCATATCTCTTACATGTAAGTATAATTAGTCATTTATGTGCCCGATTATACAAACAATAACAACTTCTTAAACATTAAACCTCTTTACGGTATAGCTGATAGATTATCGTAGTGCTATTTGTTCAAATAATGCTGGCTGGCCATTTAATTAGGGACACTGAGATATTGCGTTGAGTTTTGGCGCCATCGTGAGAAAAGATGGTCGAAGTTTTTTCATAATTATTGAATTTCGTGTTAATATTGAGTGAAATTGGTAAATTTTGGTGGCATTTTGTACAATTTTGTTCAGTAAAAGTGCACAACTGAAATAATCATAAAGAAATTAGCGTATCGTATATTTTCTCGTTGCCGCCAAATCTTGTTACATGAGCTTGTGTAAAAAGGCCACCACTTTACCCAAGAGCCTGACATGACTTATTGACGACTTACGACTGAGGACAAATTAAAATTAATTGAAATTGATATAAAATTTGATGCAAATTTCTACTTGACTAATGGCTAAATACTAAACGTGAAGGCCAAAACTTAAAGAAAGAAAAAAAAGATATTGCGTTCTATTTTCAAAATTTGAATCTCAATACTTTTTTACTTCTTCTCTTATTGTTTGTAAAAAAATCTTCAGTCAGCACTCATAATAAGTTTAAATGAAAAACCTAAAACAATAGATTTTTAAATTACACTTGTTTTTATTCTCTTTAATATATACATTGATGCCTTGTTGAACAGCACAAGTGTTATTTGGAAAGTATGTATACAATTCCACCAAGTACCGTGATTGTAGTTTATATATTATAACTAAATAATATCATCTCGATTTGTAAGCCTTCCAGAATATTCTAATCCATAAACAACATAACAGTAAGTGTGTCAAAATACAAAATGGCTGAATTATCTCATGATGCAACAGAAATTGTCGCTTGAGCAACACAGAGGATGTACTTTAATCGACGGATCGCCGAGTAGGTATGTCGTGAGTTCGGTTATTACTATTTTTACTTTAAAATAGTTCTATCTGTACCTCTATATTATAACTATCACCTCTGTGGTCTAGCGATCCAGGTGTTTGACTTGACTTCACGAGGTCCTCGGTTCGATTCCCGTGTCGGGCAGCAAAAAGATTTATGTTTTTCCAATTTTCTAATAAAAAATGTTGCTCGGGATTGGATACGTGTCCGGTTGGCGATAGGCTTGCCACCTATCACATTGTGGGACTTAGTGTCTTCGGCTAGTCGTGGGTGCCCAGGTTGCCCCTATACCTACCTATTCGTGGATATAGGCGTTAAGATACTTCTTTTTTAAAACTACAAAGGTTATGAATGTGAAGGAAGCAAGACAGGTTTGTCAGGATCGTGAGGTCTGGCACTCAATACTCTCTGCCTACCACGTAAGGGACTTGGCGTGAAGATATGTATGTATATATGTACAAGACGTACTAATATATCGAGGCTACAAGAGAGGCTGATTACGCTAATATCTGCATGGGTTTTGTAAGAGTGGAGTTGTGAAAACCCCATCGCCCACTGGTGCATATAATAAGTGGTCATTATCCTAGTGCAGTCAGTATAAACCAGCTTGTAGAATACTTTTGCCATAGAGTCAGTGCTAGAAATTGTGTTTCATGCTGGAAGGTAGCGTACCAAGTAGACTTACATACGCAGCATTAGATTCCGACCGGTCATAAAACAGCGACGCACCAATAACATCTCTCTTGCTATAAAAGACGATTGCATTTTGATAAACAGAGAAAAGCGTGCTTACTTGCTATATTATGTCTACGAATAAAAAATAAAAATGAAGAAAAATTGTAGAGCTTCATATAGTTTTATCCCTTAAAATTTAGGGGATTAATTTCGAAAAATACTTTCTTAAATGACATCTTATCTTAATTACATATATTTCTTGTGCTCGTGTGTTTGTCACTGAGCTCCTACTAAATGACTGGAGTGATTTTGATGAAATTGTTTGTGTGTGTTCAAGGGGATTCGACATTGGTTTAAATTTACAATTTGGTTCACTGGAAAATGTTTTTTTTTAATATTTTTTTATTTGTAAGTAGTCGTTGATTTTGTAATGTTTTACAGTATATCCGGCAGACTGCACTACTATCGGAGCATCAGTTACTATGTAGTAGCTGTTGATGTCAACCCATACGAAGTTTGTTAGGTCGGATAGTATTCTTATAAACTTCTCGTGTCATAATGTTAGTTACCGTTCTCCTCCGAAACGGCTTTTCCAATTTTCACCAAATTTTACATGCATATTCAGTAGATCTGAGAATCGGTTACGATTTATTTTCCATACCTCAAAGTGATTAGGGTGACTAACCCCAATTTTTTTCTAAAATCACATTTAAAAAAATAGCAGAACAGTGACTGTCATAAAAGAAGAACCAGTAAAGAACAGTAAGCTGCAGATTCGGTGGAACTGCTATCTGTTACCTGCTGATCGCTAGTAGATCTGAGGATTCTAGACCGGCTTTAGCTATCTCGCCAGCGTACTATGCGGCTGCCTTTCCAGCTGCCTGTTTCTGGTTGCTGAGGGAAGGTGCCAGGGTGTCCCACAACCCAAATCACTGAGGGCTACTGTTTTACCTATTCCTGCCTCCGTAACGACTCTGTCATGTTCCAGTCTGTAGGGTAGGGTAGCCGGTATACTTGCACAATTGGTCCATTACCCTTGCCATAGGACAGCCACATACTTACAACATCGTTGGTATCTATAGGTCTCTTTTATTAAAGAATTTACTAAGAATTTCCCTCACTTTCTTTGCCAGGCAGCTCGTAAAGGCGAGCATAGGCTCACCGTCACTAACAAAGTGACATCTGACTAGGTGGTAGAGTTTAGCAGCGACTTGTCCGGATTTCTACCACCGCCTTACCTACTCCTGCCGCCATAACGTCATGACGTGTTCCGGTTCGGAGGGTAAGATAGCCGGTAAACTTGCTTTTGCTCAAGGCCTAACATCCCGGACTCAGGTTGGCAACGCACCATTACCAGCTTTGGTGTCTCTAGGCGGCGTGAATTTCTTAACATCAGGAAATCCGTCTGCTTGTTTGCCTTCCTATATCATAAAAAAAGCATACTTTTAAAATAAGTTTAGTTGGAGCGCAGAAGAATTTCCACCAGGAGTAGTTTAATAGGCGTCTAAATTTTTGGTGCTAAAGCGTAAGGTGCGATTTTTACCACCAGCAATTCTGTTTATTTGCTTTTCTTTGATAAAAGTATTGTACCAAAGAATATAATGTTCATAATAGGGTCCCACAGGGAACGGAACCCTGAAACGCTTGATTAATCACCTTGCGAGTATTATATCACGTTTACTGTTAGCACCTTGAGAAGAATAGGTGCGCCTACTTCCGATTTCTACGCATTGACCTTACATACTTCCGTTTGACCTTATGTATTAGATAGGGGTCATGAATTATATAAACAATACTAAACATTGACTCACTGCCAAAACGGTTTTATTCCTATTGTTTATAATTAAAGTAGGGATGTGAGGTCCCCATCACCAAACTGTAGATATGGTTTATTCTTATTGTTAGATTTTGGCGTAAGGATGTTATGACTCCTTCGCCACAGATGATAAAGTTACTGCCTAAGTGTTTTTTTATTATCTCATGTGATATAGGGATGTGAGGACCCCACCGCCTAATATTGAATACCTATGGTTTTATTCTTATTGCTTCCTCTTGGCGTGAGGATCTCACGACCCCATCGCCATATACTGGATTTATCGTGAGAAATAAGACGAAATGGGGATGAAAGGATACCATCGCCAAATAGTGAATATTGTTTATTCTTGGCATGAGGATGCGATGACTCCATCGCAAAAGTGTGATTGAGTTACTATCAAAGTGTTTTTATTCTTATTGTTTGTCTTTTCTTATTGTCTTTTTAAATATGGGGATGGGAGGACCATATTATTGCTAAATAGTTAATAGGGTTTTATTTTTTTTGTCTCTTTTTAGTTTGGGTATGTGATGGCCCCACCGCCGGAAAGGTGCATTGATATGGTAATTTATATTCTAATCTTTCCAATCCATTTCCGTTTATAGCGACAACTTCGACTCCTAACGCTGATGCCTCTGAATATGCCTTTTCGCAGTATTAATAATTGTTGTGACAGTGCGATGTGCAGCAATTTTCCCGGGTATGAAAACACCACCTTATATATCCACCACAGTGACGTTGTCATGTTCCTGTCCGGCCTGTAGAACAGGACGAAAAAGACGTTAATGACGCATTGCCAACATTTTACGCAAGTGGCCTGTTATAATATACCTGATTCTTGACGTCATCATGACAGTGTTTCCCATACCCAGTCTCATTTCAGTGGGGGGGAGGGGCAGCTGGAAGACTTGCACATTAGGATTAACAGCTCGGCCACAGGACAACGATGCACCTATAACATCTACCGTGTCTATAAGACGACGCTTACCTCTTACCACCAGAAAAACGATTTACATGTCCTCTACGTGTAGTGAGATTACCAACAATGGGTAGTTTCTTACTATTCATAGAATTCCTTAGACACAATTTATAAAAAAACACTTGAAAGCCTCGTTAGTCGAGGGGTGAGTGTACGCGTCTAACTCTACCGAAGAACCTTGAAGCTCGAGTTCGGTTCCCGACTGGGGCAGACATTTGTCTGATGAACATTTAAATCAAGGTATTTTTATTTTAGCACGTCTCCTGTGCTTGGATTTCTTCTGTGCAGCTTGAGACGAATCAAATCCTATCTGGGACGAATTTTTTTCTTTCTTTAAAATTTGTAAGAACATTAAGATGTATGCATTTCTGGGTCTGGGTGTTTATTAAACGTTTAAATATATTTAAGCATGACTATAATAAATTAGTATCGTTGACACTCATCACATAACCATGTAATTTGGTTACTTTTGGTTTAGATTCAATTTGTGTATTATGTCTAAAGATATATTATTTATTATATTATAGAGAGTATCGTTATTTATAAATGGTTTTTTCAGCAATCCTTTCGCATAGCCAATTTTAAATTTTCAATCTGATCAATAAACAATTACAATAAATATGTGATCTCAATTACCTAAAGTAACCGAACAATAGTGTATCGAAATAGTTCAAGTGGTTATGCAAGGGACCGATGATGGCGCAATTCGACTTAGATACGCCAGATCTGGGCCAGGTGCTGACTTGTTACGACGAATCGATTTTATTTAAATTTAAAGTTGATACTAAAATGAACTTGTTTTAATATAAGTAGGTACTTGATAAATATTTTTTGTTATGGTATTGGAAGACAAACAAGCAGGTGGATTTCCAGACGATAAGAAATTCACGCTGTTTAGAGACACCAAAGGTGGTAATGGTGCGTTGCCAACCTGAGGCCGGGATGTTAGGGCTCGAGCAAAAGTATGCATACCAGCTACTTTACCCTTCAAACCGTAACACGTCAACGGCAAGCACTGACGTTATGGGGCAGAAATAGATAACGCGGTGGTACCAACCTGGGCGAGTTGGTGCGAAACTCTACCACCTATTCAGATGTCACGGTGTTAATGACGGTAAGCCTATGCTCGTCTTTTGCAAGCTGCCTGACAGGAAGGCAGATGGTCTAATCTGCTTATTAGCCCGGACCAACACAGGGAATCTTGGTAAAATTTATATGGAGATCATTTTGGAATTATGACCATTAATTAAATTAAAACAAAGTATCTTCACGGCCGTATTTCCAAAGACGCAACCATGGTACCTGACTAAAGGGACTTGCCGAAGTTACTAAGTTTCACAGTGTGATACGAGGCGAGCCTATCGTCAACTGAGTACATGTCCAATTTCCAAGAAATTTGAAAATACACATTTTATATTTTTTACTGTCAGACCCCTAGATCGAATCCGGAACCTCTAGAATTCAAGTCCGAAGACCACTAGACCACAGATGCGAAAATTTTGAATTTTAGGTTTATTAAATAATAGCCTATATTTAAACTATATTATGCATCTCGAATTTGATCAAAATCTGTACAGAAGTTTAGCAATAAAAACGTACAAGTATTTATAATATTAGTATGAAATACGGATTTTAGTTGTTTAAAATAATTATCGCCTATATAATATATCGCCTCTGTGGTCTAGCGGTCCGGGTGTTGGACTTGACTGCATGAGGTCCCGGGTTCGAATCCCGGGTCGGCCAACAAAAAGAAAATTGGATTTTCCAATTTTCTAATAAAAAAAATGTTGGTCGGGATTGGAAATGTGCCCGGTTGGCGATAGGCTTGCTACCTATCACATTGTGGGACTAAGTGTCTTCGGCTAGTCGTGGGTGCCTTGGTTGTACCTCTGCCTACCTCTTCGGGGATATGGGCGTGAAGATACTTTTCAAAATAATTATCCATGTACATTTGCGCACAAGGTTTAAGAAATTAGTTGCTAATATGATCTTAGATTTTTTAACTCTCATTTTAAAAATCCAATTCTCTTGCTCCTTGGTAACATAGTTTTAGGGAAGTTATTTTGTCACACTATCAAAAAATCCATCTGCATGTGTGTTTTTTAAAGACTGTTGTCTGTTTTAAGTTTAATTAATTCAACTTAACCCAATGAAAACCGATATGTAACGTAGTCAAAAATCATATCTATTACGTCAGCTTTCACAAAAAAAACCGCATTAAATTCCGTCCATGCGTTGAAGCCACAAACACAATCACGATGCTACTGTTTGTTACACATACACACGCACACACACACACACTCACAGATACGTCAAACTTATAACACCCCTCGTTTTGAGTTGGGGTTAACAAAATAAGCCAATAATCACACTAAAAAATAAATGAGAAACCTGGTACGATATTGCATGTCATTGTACGATTTTGCAAAGGTAAAGTAAATTTACGACATTAGATATTACAAAGTAGTGTTTGTTTCAAGTGCGGACTTATTACGTCGAATATTAAAGATTATTTTTCAAAAAATGTATTTTAAAAATAAGGTTTAATCACATCAACTGTATAGCATTATTAACATACTAGTAATACATACTACTAAGGATATTGATATCTCAAGATTGAATCGCTCGGGTGTTATCCGAAGGTGTCAAGAGGAAAGCAGAGGAAGCCAGGCAGGTGTGCCAGGATCGTGAGGTTTAGCACTCCATACTAATGTACTAATAATGGATATTACTAACAATATGTGATACGTACTACTAAGCAAAAAGTGTTTGTGTAGAATTAATGCGAGATGTATGGACTATGATGTAAATATATTATTGTCTGCTATAAGTGGCAAGTCTATCGCTAGCCGGGCACTTATTCACTGTCAGTCAACGTTGTTTTTTTAGTGAATTAAAACTATTTATTGAGGTCCGACCCGGGAATGTAACTCGAGACCTCATGAAGTCAAGTCCGACGTCAGAAAACTAAACCACAAACAACATTGTTAACTGGTTAAAAAAGGAAAAATTCTGCAAGCATGGTGCTTTAAGTAAGTAAGTAAGTTTAAGTAAGCATGGTGCTTAGTACACTAAGTTTAACGTTTGCAACTCTACCCACATTATAATGCTTAATAATTAGGTGTTTTGTTAAGTATAGCGGATAACAACAATATACACTAAGTTTAGCAACGCTACTTTAACAACTTAGTGTATAGACAATGAGTATTGCTTATATACCTACAATAGTTTACAATTTGAAATAAGTTTTTTTATCTCTAATGTTTAGTGTGGACCTATTACTTTTTAATAGCGTTTCTTTTTTTAGTTGTAAGATATCTCTTTTACCGTTTTTGGTGTGCATGATATATATATATATATATAATGTTAAATAAGAACATATGATTTTTTCTAGTAAAGAAATCTGTCTTCGTGTTGGCCTGTTTGAAAAAAATGTACACAAAGATGAACATTTGCTTAAAATAAAATACTCATATTACATCTACCTACTGAAACAATTCATATAGAACACAGTTAAGCAACAGTTTAAATAAAATAGTAAACGTTATCGTTATCAACTTTGAATTAGGTTATGTGAGTAACATATTGCATAACCCGCACGATGTTTCGTAATCCAATTATATACAAATACTGATCGGGTCACTACGACCCATATTTACAAACACTATCAACCATTTTTTAAATGTCGCACAAGCGGGAAAAATACGTTGAAATCCGACTTTGGTACTTCCATATGTTTTCGAACCAACTTCTATCAACTTTTTGTGGTATTAGACACAAAACCAACACAAGGATAACCTGATGGTAAGAGACATCTGTGGCCTATGTATACCACACATGCTATAGTTGTACATACATACATACATATCTTCACGCCAAGTCCCTTACGGGGTAGGCAGAGAGTATTGAGTGCCAGACCTCACGATCTATTATATCTATGCTATAGTTGTATCGCTTGTTTTTTTTAATTTTAAACTGACGTAATCGAGATGGTTCTGAGCTACATTACGATTAAGTTTATTTTGTTTATTAAGTTTATTAAAATGTTTTAATTTTATAATTATTATTTAGATGTCATATTATTGAATTTGAAGTTTGAAATTTCAAACAAATTTGATGTACCTTTGACTACTGACGGAGAACGGGGATTGTTATAAAAAATTTGAAAGGTAAATCATTATACCAAGGTCCCCATATATTTTTTTCAGGTTTACAGGTGGTTTTGATTTATACCTAACTAGCTGCTTCGAACTTCGTTCCGGCCGTTCAGTTTGTATGGGAAAAATTAAATGTCGTTTTTCCAAGTTTCCTCTCTGTTGTAAGGGATAAAATGTACCCCATGTCCTTCTTCCGGTTCTAAGCTACCTCTCCATCAGTTTTCAGCCTTACCGGTTTAACTATCACGATTTTTATATATATATATATATTGTTTTTATTGTTTTGAAGGTGTATTCTGCTATTCGGGGCGAAGACAAATCCAACGATTCAAAAACCATGATAATTGGTCCAGCAGATCTCGAGTTATAAGTGTTGTAACCCGTCTTTGTTTTTTATGTATGTAGATTAGTGATGCATATATTTTCATTTACCTTGACGGCATGTCTCAAGAAATTAAGCACATCAAAATTTATGCATTAATAAGTACAACTTAAGAACCACTAGTCAGATCGTGATATATGTGGGATTAGCTCAGAATTATGACTCATCTTCTCAAAAATCCATCAAAAGCTATTCATTATTTGCCGAGTATTCGAGTAACAATAATGCTCAAAGTATTCAGACAAATTAATCACTTTTTCCTTTTTGAAGTCGGTTGTAAATAACAAAATAGTATAACAACTAATTTTAATATTGTTTATCAACATTAAATTAGGTCACTTATGTGTAACATGCGATTGCATAACCCTTTCGATGTTTTGTAATCCAATTGTATACAAATACGGTCGCTTTGACCTATGTTTGCATGAATTACTATTTACCCATTTGTTAATTATTAGTTGTTGCTGTAATTCAAAAACGACATTTACTTTTTTATCCATCTGCTGCAGACGTAGGGTCATGTTTTTGAGGAAACGCCATTACATCAAAGGTTATGGTGCGTTGTTTAATTTATGCTGAAATTTCAAGTCACTTCTATTTTTTGCATTTTGACGAAATTGCGGATAATTTATTTTGTTATGAATAATAATTAATAAAATATGTGGATAGTTTATATTATTTGATTACAAGCTACTGTCCGTGAATTTATATTGATGTAAAATAACGTGGTTTCTAATAAGATCGAAAGTATTGGTGATAATTTTGTATTACACCTACTAAACAAAGTTCAAGTTTTTGCTATCTTCTTTCAAAGATAGTTATAGAAAAAGACAAAAGAGTTTAGACTGTCAGATTAGTTTGTACATGACATTTCTACAGACTTATAATCTATTCCTCGGGAAACGTTGA
>NJDC01000131.1:410799-421223 GCA_002245475.1 Calephelis virginiensis
TATATGGTTGTGTTATGGGTGTTAGTCAATACATAGAAATACCTCAATAGATACCTGAATAAATTTATTAAACACCCAGACCCGAAAATGCGAAATCTAAATGTTCATCACACAAATACCTGCCCCTGTCGGGAATCGAACCCGCGCCTAGCATAGTTATCTATCTAGTTTAGCATAGCCTAGTTAAGCATGTGTATACGAAAGATAGTTAAAAAGCGCTTGAAAGTTTTATTTCATGGTTTTTGAGGTTTCATAGAATGATGTAATAACATTTTGTCACGCATATAATGCTGCGAGCGTATACGTTGCTAATAACAATACTGAATTTTAATTAAATCAATGACTCAGAGAGTCTGTTGTTTTCATTTGCTGAAAATATAATTTACGCCTTTCAGGGCTAGGATACATAGGATAGGTACACTCGTACTAGGTACACTCTACACAAGAGTAGACAAGGTAGAAAAAATACATACATACATATCTTCACGCCAAGTATTTACGGCTATATCCCCGAAGCTGTAGGCAGAGACACAACAAGGGCGCAACTAAGCCCTACATTCATAACCATGGACCTTATGAAATCAAGTCCAACACCGGACGGCTAGACCACAGAGGCGAATCTTAACCAAGACAATATTTTATGACTAATTTTCTTATGTGTGACCTATGACAGGTAAGAAAGTTAGTCATAAAATATTCTTATTAAGTCCTTGGACACACTCTTAAGGACAATTACACAAATTTAATCAAATTATATGCTTGTGTTAATGGTATTAGTCAACGATTCTAATACAGTGAAATACCAACATATATATTAGAAAAAAATAACAAAAAACCAAACCCAGTAAAGCAGACATATTTAATGTTTATCACATAAATGTCTGCCCCCGCCGGAAAATGAACCCGAGCCTCGCGGTTGCTTAGTGGAGTTAGGCGTGTACGCTAACCTCCCAACCAATGAGACAGTCTACATACTAATAATGTACTATACGTATTTGTATATAAAATTGGAAACATAAATATCTCTATAGTTAAATACTTTCTTGGCAGAGTAAGACAGATTGAATGCTAAAGAAATTGAACACAGTTTATGCAAATTTCACAAGTATAGTATTGTAAAGTTAATTTTGCATAAGTCTATACACGATAACCAGTAAATGTTATTCAGGGATGTAACGATCCTATCGCATTATTAGAATAATTCAGTAATTTGTATTGTTGGATTTATCCACTCACCGGCATTGATACCAATATTCTTCCTATTCTTGTCTGCACAGAGTCAAGTCTCACTTTTGTCGTATTCCGTTTTGCATACTAACCATACAAATTCAATATCAATTTGGTGATGTATACCTACAACATAATTGGTTTATAAAGATGATGAATTTTTCATAACAAGTCTGTCTGGTTGTTTGCTTTAATTTGTTAATTAATTTTTAAGGTTTCGGTGTGATCTAGAGAAAACATGAAAGCAGTTTTTTCATGTTAATTGTACATCATATTCTAGGTTTTGACTTAATTCTAAAAAAACATCTTAGCGTGGAAGAAATATTTACTAAAATTAGTTAATTTTGGTGTACTTTTGTTAAACTTTGTTCAGTTAAAGTGCACAAGTGAAATGACAAAAAATATTGTATTGTTGTTTCTCAATGCCGCCAAGTTAAGGGTGCCTCTTTACCGTGACTATAACATGACTTATGAAAATAATTTATGAATTATGATTTTGCGAAAGCAAATAAAAAACTTGATAAAAAATAATTAAATTCGACTAATGGCAAATGCTGGCACGCAAACCTAGAAAAGTCCACAAAAACAAGCATTCGTTTTTGTTGTGAAATCCTAAGCAGAGTTTATAGAAACTTAAAGAACAAAGCATAGTCAAGAAGTGTATCTACATGAGGACAAAGGCTTTAAGAACATAATGTAAACTCATAATGCGTTTATAATGCAAATGGGAACGTTGCATAACGTCACGTGATCGAGTGTCATTGTCACGGGGGACGTCTGGGGGGGAGGGGGACGCGTCGCGACGTCCATGACTCATTTTACCGGGAACGCGACTTGGTTTGTGATGGTTCTTTTCGATTTTTTTTCAAGGGTAAGGCGAAAACAAATAGTGCGACTCTTAACTTTCCTATTTCGAGAGGTTAGTGTATACATCTTGTGCTGCTGACTATTGTCGCACTTTGGATTTTTTTTCTGACCATAGGACAAGTAATCCCTATAACACAAGCAACATAAATTACCTATTTTGGTGTTTAATCAGTTCGTGATAAAGCAATCGCAATAAAGATTCTGGGAATAATATCCCAGAAACTTAATTTATTTATTTTTATTTAAAATACATCGCACGTGTTGTCCTGCTTCAAATTTGTTAATTTTGGATTGTCCAAATTCAAGAAATTTTTAGTAATAGTTTAATTTCACCTGACACTGATATCATATTTGTATATGCGGGCTCAACCTGGTTATCTTTTAAAACAAAAGCTTTACCTGAAGGATAACTACGAATGAGAACAATACTACCAAGGAACATATTATTATGCAAATAGGTACGTTGCATAATGTCACGAGACCGAGTGTCATTGTCACAGGGAACGTCGGGGGAGGGATAAGAGTCGCGACGTACATGACTTATTTGGCTGGGAACGCGAGTTGATTCGCGGTGGTTCTTTTTATATTTTTTTCTGGATAAGGCTATAACAAATTGTGCGATTGCCTAATACTTCTAATTTTTGTGTGATGGGACCGACCAAGAACGAAATTATTATTTTCATGAGAACAAAAACTGTTCAAGTGAGAGAGGGGAAACAATGATTTTACTTCGATGGATGCTCAAGATATAGTGTAGAAACTAAATAAGGAATGCAGACCCCGGGTTTTGGCCAAGATTAACATCAGGATTATATATGAGCAAATTAAATTTCTTAACCGCTCACAATACTTGAAAAGGGGGTCAGATATTTCGTTTGCTTATTGTAAAACGATTACGATGTAAGGCTTCACCAAAAGCGTATTATTGTATTGTGGGGACTCTTGGGTTTAATTTGATTTAACACGTATACGTAAAATTATATATTGCTATCACGCTCTATCCTAAGCTCAACTTTTAATAATAGTAGTGAGAATGACTATAGGTTAAATTTTACACTAGCCGTCTTATTAATAAACGTAGATTATAGTGAGTGAGTTACGATGTTTATACAAACTTTCATCTTCTGCTATTATCCTTTGGCGCTTAATTTTCGATTAAATAATTGCCTTTGAACTGTAATCTGTACCATTTGGCTACAACTAGCATATCAAATTTCATCAAGATCGGTTCAACGGTTTAGCCGTGAAAGAACAACATACAGACAGATAGAATTTCGCATTTACAATATTGGTATGGATTTGCAAAAAGGGCTTTTGTAGGGCTCCAATTTATCCTGCTTTGTCTATAAAGACTTTCTTTCCACAAAATTAATAAATATATAAATAATCTATAATACAAACAGTGACAAAAGTGAGTTTATAATTGGTAGTTACAAATAACAATTACAATAAAATGTATTTAAGACGATTGTCTTTGGACGGGTTAAAAAAAGTCCAGTAGAAGAAATTATCTTTACAGTTAATAAGAAATAAATATTTGAGTATGGGTAAAAGGCAAAAGCTATAATTAGGTTAGTTTAAATTACCACGAATATACTGTTAATTTTGCAGGTTTTAAAGTCGCTAATTGGAAACTAGCTTTATGCATGTTGATGTATCATATTGGAAATCGTTCTTGGAAATTATACTACATCTTTATGTTGCTTTTGACGGCAAAATAAACTCCAACCAGGAGTAAGAATGGCTTCTTGTATTTTGTACATGGTATAATATTAATAGTTGTTTCCTAGAACCGAATATTTTCAGACTAAATTAGAAGTCTAGACAGTGTTAAAACAAGATAACGTACGGAAAGTCGTTAAGAACGAAGATTGAGCAGTTCCTTTTTGATAAAGGCAAAAGGGATGGGTAGATTATCTATTTTAAAATGTAATTCGTATGCATATTTGTAGTACAAATGTGCAAAGCTGTCTGTTTCACTGTAAAACCGGAACCGCTGAACCAACTCTGGTAAAATTTGGCCTGTAGATAGATAACGATCTGAGGTTAAACGTATTGTTATTTATAATTCCGCAAATTCATGCAGTTCTTCTGAGAGTGCAATACAACTAGTTTTGTCACTATCACAATAGTATAAGGAAGAAAATAGGAACTGATATGATATTTATAAATGCTCTTATTTAAAAAAAAATATATTTGGCATGTGACTACCCCACCGCCCGCTAGATGGTATATTACTATGAAGCAGCTCGCCTGAATCTTTTCTGAATTCATGACTGTAGTACTCGCTATTCTCGTGTTCCGTGCGGTTACTTAGTTGCATACGGAATACGGTCATAAAATTGCGTTATAAAACTATTACTTACGCTATCTATAGACGATGGTTGTCTCTTACTAAGAGCAGAGCCGTTGTTTGATCGTTAATAAAAAAAGCTTTACCATGAACTAAATAAATGCTCCATTTAAACCAAGTGCATATATTTTCGTGACCGGTACAACGGGACAATCAGAAGTCTAGACAGTATTCTGGGAAGGGAGCGAACAAAGCCGCCACAAGGTAATATGATTCATAACAATTGCGTCATATTATAATTACGACAGTACAATGTTTTGTTCACCTTTGAACAGTGATTCGCGTGAGACAACCTGCACAGTTTTGATGCTCGCTATTATCGTGTGTCGCATTTTTTCGTTTCGTTTCCTGTATTTTTTCAGCATAGTATGTTAATCGATTTCTCTCTTACTTCTGAATTTATTTAAAAAAAGTTTTTTTCATTTACAATTGTTTTATTGAATTCTGACAAAGATGGTATCCCAGGGAAATCTTTTTTTGTCTGTATCGAACTTTCTTTGCAGATTCGTACCTAAAAATCTTGTATGTTGGTATTTGTTACACTTCCGAAACGGCTTTTTTAACTCATGACAGTGAAAATGTGTGTGTCTGTCTGTCTGTAACATCATAACTTTTGAACGAATGAATTTTAGGTTTTGTCGGATTTAACTACTTTTTTGATTTTTTAAGAATATTATGAATATTTTGGTGTATAATTATTTGGTAGATTGTATTATCTAATAAAAATGCTAAACCACAAAACAAAGAAACCAATTTTAGCCAATGATTAACATATTGTGTCATATTATATTGTTATGCCACATAATGTTTTGTTTACAATTAAGTTATAATATTTGTGTTTGGCGCGGTAGTATTTAAAGTAAATCACGTTAATTCTGAAGCCGTAATATCAGTGCTCGTAAATATCTTGTTCTGATTTGAAAGGTAAAGTAGCTGGTAATATATAATTTAACAGCTGCCAAAATCGTTTCCAATTTTGGCACTTGATGTAACTTCTTCCCTATTAGGGTAACCAGTAAACTTGCACAATTAGCCTAACACCTGCGACAGGCCACAGTCTTTAACATCTATGGTGTCTGTAGGCAGCAGTTATCTCATACCCCTCCTGGTCAGTTATCTTGTAACATAAGAAAATGACAAACAATTTAACGTTAAATATTGTTGCAGTTTAATAATGCGGCGAAAATGTGTAGGTCAATATGTGGCTAATCGTTAGTATTTATCTAAATACATAAAAATCAATTGCTGTTCGTTAGTCTTACTAAAACTCAAGAACGGCTGCACCGATTTGGTTAATTTTGGTGTTGAATTATTTGTTCAAGTTCAGGGAAGGTTTGTAAGATAAAAAAAGGGAAAAACTGCGAGGGACCTAGGAAAAACAACATTTTAATTTTTACCGTACAGACATAACAGGTACAACGATGTTCGCCGGGACAGCTAGTATTTAACTAAAATGGCATTGCATTATCATTAAAATAATTAATTATTACTCCACTATTTTTTGACATTTAAATTTCTTTTTCGAGGGACTTACTATTCTAGTTGGCCCTGATTTGTTTTCCACAAAAAATCACATGCTCTACTTATTTGAACCAAATGCATTTATTTATTTGAAAGAGACAATCAGACGCCTAGACGGTATTTTGGGAAGGGAAACAACAATGCCGGTACAAGGTAATATGATTTATAATAATTGCGTAATATTATAATAGAACGGTTGAACTATTGGTGTGTCTTGATTGACTATGCTTGCCGTTTGTTTTTCTGTGACGAAACCTTAGTATAATATAATGATATCAATATTTTAATCACATTATCGGCATGTTTGTAAAAAGCAAGTATTATGATTTTACTAAAATGTTCTTGAACTTTTTGTCTATCTATGATCCTGTGTTGACGTTGACAATATGAGATCTCCATTTTGATTCCCGTGTCGGGCAACTCAAAATATGTCACGCCTCCACAACTAAACTATTCCTTAATGGGTCAGTATTAATTTTTTTTATAATAAGATATTTAATGTCCTAGGGAGTTTAAGTTAATACCCTATTAACCTTAATATTGAGCCTTGAATATTGGGCTGTTGTGACATTCATCAATTTTCTATTAAACTGATTTTGATGATACATTGCACATACTAGTTTTAGATAATGTAGCTTCGTCCTCCATACTAACATTAAAATTCGAAACTGTGTTTGTCAGTTTGTCTTTCGACACGAACTTCGAACGAGGCTATGATAATTATTCTGAAATAGGCTACTTTTTACTTCCCGATTAATGTCAATGGCACCGCCACGGATGTATACAGTAGTACTATTTAAATTTTGCGCTTAGGCTATATTCGTCAAGCTTCACAAATTCGAACGTATCTATAAAGAGTTGTTATTACACATAATTAATAATTTCTCTCAAATTTAGATTAGATCAGCCAATTTAAAAATAAAAGTAAAAAGTGTAAAAAGATTAAAAAGTGTAAAGCCGAAGCGCATTATTTAAATAGTAGTACTGTACGCCGTTTCAAATAAAAAAGTTTTGGAATCTGTTCAGAAAATAACAAGAGACATCGATTGACGTGCATAAAACAAATGTAGGAGAAATAAAAACTCCTTTTTCCAAGTTTATTAGAAACGTAGGCGGAGTCACGGGCAATTGCTAGTGATAAATAGTTTTGAAATCAGTTCACTTTGAGCTACAAACAAATAAACAAAAAAAATCATTGCTCTTAATAAAATTGCCTGTATACAAAAATAAGCAGACGAAACGTCCGTCCGAAGGCCAGTTCTTTTGATAAAAAACCAAGATGGCGGCAGTCTACATTTGCCAAAAACACAATAACGGTGTCCATGAACAACGCAAGTCCAAGGCTAATGGGTCAATGGCCAACAAGGTGACCTCAAAGTCACTGTGACCTACCCTAACGTCTGATCGGGGTTCGGTTCCCAGAAAGGAATAATAGTCTGGAAGTCTTTTAAAGGTCCGGTTTCATAACAAAAAATTAGAATAGTGGTAGGTTAGGTTTGCAAGGACGTTTTTGAGGTACTCGAGCATTTGAATTGTAGGGCTATGATTGTTTTTAGCATTTGGGTATTATTAGTGAATAAAGGAGTCTAAATTTGTGTTTTAGTTTTTATTTTTATGCTTTTATTATCTTTTACCTCCGGCTGCACTTGCAAATTGCAAAACTAGCTAATATTTTGATAAAGGTACGAATATAATTTCTTAAATCTTTAAGCTTAAAAATAGATATTTAAAATTTCTCAATAAATCCTAGTTACTTCAGTATTAAGTTTTTTTTATGCCTGTGACCTTTACGTAGAATTTGTTTGTTGTTAGACAACGGAATTGTTAAGCAAAACATTTTTAATTGCAATAGTATGTAGGTGTAGATATATGTATATGTCTTTAAAAATTAATGCAAATAATTAGTTCACAATCATGTAACAAAAAGTTATATCTGATATAACTTAGATCATAGTTTCTAAGCAGACATAACAGTTTTAATAGTTTTTATGTGATACGTAAAAACTATTACATACATATCTTCACACTAAGTCCCTTACGGGGTAGGCAGAGAGTATCAAGTGCCAGACCTCACGGCAATCCGGACATAAAAACTGTTGATTTGAAAAAATTCTGTTTTATAGGTACGCTTAGAGACTGGAGATATTTTATTAAGACTGGTGGTGGATGCTTCCCCCCCCAAGAGTCCAAGCCTTATCGTGGCGGGGGGATGCCGAGTAACCGGGGTCGAGGTGGGACCCCGGCGAAACCAATTTGACCAGGAAAGCCGCTCCTCAGTACTCTTCTCCGACCAGAGGGGACACGAGGAGTGGTGGGCCGTTTGGCCCGCGCAGAGTGGCGGTAATGAGTCCGCGGGAACATTGCATCTTGCCCACCTGTTCGTGATGGGTTGCGGCAGGTACTTTATACTTCCCGATTAATGTCAATGGCACCGTTATGGATGTATAGTAGTACTATTTAAATTATGCGTTTCGGCTCTATTCGTCAAGCTTCGGAAATTCGATTGTATTTTAAAGATATCTATAAAGAGTTGTTATTACACATAATTAATAATGGTACCTGTCGCCACTGGAACCCCAAATTGGACACAGTGTCTCCGTGCACTACTTCCGGCGATGCGGCCTCTTGTTGAGAGGGGCTGCTCGACGGGGATCGCGAGATCGAGCATCGCCACGGCAGTGGAAGTGTGCTAAATCGTCCCCACTGCTCTGGTACCTGGCGAAGGGGAAGACACCGTGTGGTTTTAGTCAGTAGGAGTCTGACATAGAACACCACTTCCTTCGAAAGTGGCGGTTATCTTTGATGGATTTCCAGACGTAAAAAAATGGTGTTGGATGCTTACTGGGGCAAGTTTGTTGTATGAGAATCTAGAATTGGTGGTCTTTTCGGTAATGAACAATGAACTATTCTCACATTTACTGGCTGCAGGGGCTAAGGCAGATTTTCTATTTTCACAGGGAATCTGGTACAACGCGGGGAAAGTTTTTTATCAGCAGAGGATCCGTCTGCTTGTTTGCCTCTAAATCCCATGGAAATATAGCCACATGTTTATGACTCTGTAATGAGGAAGCGATGAGTAAAATACATAATATGATAATATATTATTAACTCTGTTCACACTACGTAATATTTGAAATGAGTATTTGATGAAAAATTTTATGTAAACAATATCATTTACATAGAACATTGCGTAATATAAAATAAATATTTTTGGCCTTGACTGTAAACAAATGTTTTGACTCAACTAATGGTCCATGAGATAGCAACAGAATTCCATGGCTGTTTATTTTGAAATTCTTGTCTATCCGTTATTGCATCTAAACCTACTAAATCATTTTTGATTAAGTTTTTACTATCTGCAGAATATAATTTACACTTACAATCTAACACACAGTTTTAACAAAATCGTATATGTGGAAGTGAATCGGTAGGTATTTTATTTATTTAATTATTACTTATAAATACAAATACAAATGTACAAAATATAAAACAAAATATATACAAATGGGGGTTTTATCGCCGAAAGTAATATCTTTCAGACAACCAGGGAAGACAGGAAATTGAAGAATTAAAAATAAAATATAAGAAGACAACAACTTCATGCAAATAAACAAGAAAAAATAACAGTAAACATAATTGAAGCATAAATAAAATTATTTTTCATTAACAATTATTACTAATTATTACTTATTATTTTTCACTAACAAAAGAAAAATGTTCGCCACAGAGAATCTTTAAAATATCTAAAAATTTTACCCAACTACAGGACAAGTGCTAAAACAAAAACATTATGATTAGTTTAAGCTTTCAAGAATCTAATAGAAATAGCCCTGTCATCTCTGTAGTATAAAGGTCTAGTGTTGGTCTGGGTTCGAACTCCGGGTCGGGCAACAAAAAGAAAATGTGTTTCTTCAAGTTTCTAGTAAAAACAACGTTGCCTGGGATAACATAAATGTGTCCGGTTGGCGATGAGCTTGTCACTTCTCAGTGTGGGAGTTTTGCTATTCCTGAATGCCCTGGTTGTGTGGTACAGTGTGGTATAATATGTCGGAATGCTTAAATAATTTTGTAACAACTTTTTAACACACATATTCCGCAAATAAATGTTTTTTTCATTTTCGTTTCATTTACATAGGGTAGTAAGTCTCTTGTGAACATATCATCACCTTACCTTTCAATCAACAAAAGTGAACAATTTTATGATGATTAAATAATTTTGTAACAACTTTTACATACATACATACATATACATATCTTCACGCCAAGTCCCTTACGGGGTAGGCAGAGAGTATCGAGTGCCAGACCTCACGATCCTGACAAACCTATCTTGCTTCCTTCACATTCAAAACCCTTTTCATACAAACACGCCGATTTTGGAGACTCTTGACACCACCCTCGGATAATATCCGATTGATCTGATCGTGAAATGTCAGCCTTGGTCTCCCCGGGTACCTAC
>NJDC01000131.1:422545-444077 GCA_002245475.1 Calephelis virginiensis
TTTCTTCTAGTTTCTAGTAAAAACAACGTTGCCTGGGATAATATAAATGTGTCCGGTTGGCGATGAGCTTGTCAGTTCTTAGTGTGGGAGTTCTGCTATTCGTGAATGCCCTGGTTGTGTGGTACAGTGTGGTATAATATGTCGGAATGCTTAATTAATTTTGTAACAACTTTTTAACGCACATATTCCGCAAATAAATGTTTTTTCATTTTCGTTTCATTTACATAGGGTAGTAAGTCTCTAGTGAACGTTTTATCACCTTACCATTCAATCAACAAAGGTGAACAATTTTATGATGGTTAAATAATTTTGTAACAACTTTTTAACACACATATTTACACATATTATTAAATATATACACATATTATTAAAGTCACGTGACCTGATCGAAAATTCGTAAGACGGCGCAGGGCGCTTGCGCGAATGTTTGTGTACGATAGCGCAATAAATGAATATTGTATTCTACCAAGTAAATTAATGTACTTTCATACTGATAATTAAAGCAATTCGTGCAAAATTATTCTCTAACCATTCCATTATATTAAAAATGCAAAATGTTAATATTCAAGTTTTCACTTCTGCCGGCACTCGCGGAGTGCAACCCGTCGTTTTTTTTTGTGTAGCTTTAATGCTACTAACCTCCCGATTTTTACGACTTCACCGGAGTTTCTGTCAAACACGTAAGGTGAGAAATTTAATCTTTTCGGGGCCGCTTAACACTTACAAGTACTGATGGAAGTTAAGGATAGTAATTTAATACCAATAATATAATAATACCAAAATAATACCAATTTGGATGAGTCTTAACAGAATTCTACTACGTAGTTTTGCTGATACCATAAATCTCTATATTATTCCATTACGGTAGTTCCATAGTGGTAATTTACGGTAGATAGGGATAAATTAATTTATATTCTAAAAATTGTGGGTATTAATAAATAATCATGTAATCTCAAAACAAACAAAAAACAGTGTGTAAATAGTAAATCGTGATTAAATAATTAAAAACCTATTAAAATATTTGCACACCACATGTTGGTAGAATATGTAGGAACGCTTAAATAATTTTGTAACACTCATATTCCGCAAATAAATATTTTTTCTTTTCGTTTTCTTTAGGGATGTAGGCGTCATTTACACCGAAAATAAGCAACTCTTGCGAAAGTTTCTACGTTACGTGAAAAATACTGAAACGTGAGTGGAAAATCCACGTGCCTGTATAACACGAAAACTACACGTGATTCGGTTAACCTCTTTATAAGTTCGCACGTTCCTGTTCACGTGATTCTATTTCTGACGTCTTTCAGGCTCTGAAAATGTGAAAGTATCCCCGAAAGTGTGATTATGACGTGCTAAGCGTTGATAAGCGTCTTTTGTACTGCGATAACTTATTTTTTATGCTTTTTCTTGTCGAATACGCTTGTACAATAGTATCTTCACGCCCATATTCCCGAAGTGGTAGGTAGAGGTACGACCAGGGTACCCACGACTAGCCGCAGACACTTAGTCTCACAATGTGTTAGGTGGCAAGCCCATCGTCAACCGGACACATATCCAACCCCGGGCAACATTATTTTTAATAAAAAAATTAAAACACACATTTTCTAGTTTATTTTTGCTGCCCGACCCGGCGATCGTGCCGTGACCTCAGGAAGTCAAGTCCGACGCCAAACCGCTGGACCAAAAAAGTTACTGTGTTAAATAAATATCTATTTAATTTGTTATGGGAAAAAATGACACCAAATTTTCACAATTTGGTGTATTATGTGATGTGCACCATGTTTTTGTAAATTGCACCCTTAACGCAATCAAAAGGGAACAGTTTTAGCTTTTCATAATCTTATAAGTATATAAAATTCTCGTATCACAATGTTCGTTCTGGTACTCCTCCGAATCGGCTTGACCGACTAAGTGATAAAGGGTTTGCAAGAAAAATGAAAGCGCAATCTTTAATACAAAATCATTTTTTTAAATTGGTTCCAAACTATGGAAAATAACATACTTAAAAATCTGACGTCGAGGCTTGTTTGTCAACTGGCGAGTGTAAAATTCGACATTGCGAGCGAGTTGGTAACTTCCTATTTTATCTATATTTTTTGTCGTCAACTCCATTTCCTTTGACTTTGACTGTATACGCAGTTAAATAAAATGGACTGGATCCAAAAACTTACCTACCTTAGATATTTACTTACACTCAGTATACCTAGCTTAGATATTTACTTACACTCAGTATGCATACACAATATTGAAAGTGATAGTTTATTATTTTCCAACATGCTTGTTTCGGAAAATATTGACACCACCCTCGGTTACTACCAGACCGATAAATACAATGGAGATTTACGGCCAATGTTAATAATGTATCTCTAAAGATGGATTTCAAGCAATCTAAATAGCTGCGTATCAGAGCTATTAAAAATTTGAATTTAGATTTTGTAGAAACTTTTCTACAAAGTTGATCCTATGGCGTTAGTTGTTTTGTAAAGGTTGATGCCAACTCTTCTTGAGCTTAGAAATTCTTTTATTAAGGTAAAGCTTTGGTTAGACTGACCAATTTTGAGACATTTTGTTTTAAAAAGTTTTTTTTCGAAAGTTAATTCTTTGACTATTTTTTTCTTTATTTTGTCTATCGCACTTATCTCTTATTTCAGGCAATTGTGCATCTATGACATATGTCGTTTGATGTTTGTACCAGCCATCCCAGCTCTCTCCAGAAATCCAGTAGTCAGAAAGTTACATGTGGTTTCCTGCAAGGTTGCAGTTAAATAGTAGGTACATGGTGTAGCATTTCTCCTATTTATCCATTAGGTTATAGCTTTTGAAGTCATCTTTGAAGTATTTTTTTAAGTCGGTTAAAAACTAACCATTTGCTAAAGCTTTACTTAACTTATTTTAATCAAATGAGATGACAAGTGGAAGGACTTTTTATTAATAAAATAGCTGACAGAAATTAGTTAACTAGCCAAGTTTATTGAAATCAGTATATTTTAAGTGGCATCTTTATTCTTCAATTATTATAGAACTCTATAATATATACTCTTCTTTTATGAGATTAGTTTAGAAGAGTATTATTTGAGTAGTTTTTATGTGATGGAAAAAATATACAAGCCTAGATTATATTAAAGTGATAAAGGGATTCAGATAAAAAAAATAACAGTTTCAATGTAAAGATGTAACTTGTGATATAACCATATTCAAACTTAATTTGCCGTTAAGTAATTTGAAGTTTCATTAAGCGTTTAACATAGACATCTTAAAAAAACCACATATTGGGCCTCATGTAATATACGTTGTTGATACTCTTAACTATCTGAGCTTCCACGTAGCTTCTAAACACTATTAATGTAAAAAGGTAGTAATTACTGATTAGTACTGCTATGACTAATTTGTAGTTTTGCGACGATTTGCCTAAATGGGTATCATCGCCTTATCTTTCGCCTCAATTAAGAAATACTCGTCACTGTCGTTTTCTGTGGCACCTAAACGCGTCGTGTAGCTGGTATACTTATGCTTCTGAGGTCTACTATTTTAGTAAAAGGAGGAGGATTAGTGTTTACAAACGGCAAGTCCTAGTGTGTTTCCCTCTATCGGTTCGAACATCTGCATCTCTGCCAGGCAGCTCGTAAGAGGCGAGCACTGGTTAAAATATAGGTCATTACTAACAAAGACCACTGGTGCTAGAGCGCTGTGCAGCAGCTAGCCGCCATATTGACCCTGTCATGTTCCGATCTGAAGGTTAGGGTAGCCTTAACTTACAAAATAGGGCTAACATGTCACCTACAAGACAACGGCGCACCTGTAACATCTATGGTGTCTATATGCTTCGGTTATTTCTTACATCAGGAGATTTTTACCATGTGATTGTTTGCTAGTCAGCAAAATAAATCTCAAAAAAATTTAATCATTATTATTATGCCATATGTTGAACATAAATGTACATCCCTACAAATACTTACTACAAATGGAGTTATAAGTTTCCTTGTTACACGTTCACGCAAAAACTACTTAACCAATCATCATGAAACTTTGTGCATACATTCTTGGAGGTTAAAAGTAACACTGGATACTTTATCAAAGCCACAATTAAAAGTTAGTAATTTAATGTTATGAATAATATAAGTTTTGTATAGCTACATAACTTTATAAAAAGAATCCCATTTTAGAGGTAAAACTCTGTTTTGTAATCCCAAAACTCTAGTTTAGTCTGTAGAGATTTCCAAATGCGGAAAAATACTAAATTATTAATAAAATACGTAATAAATATCTTTTGCGAATACTCTCTCGCAGTGCGAAAATAATTTATCCACTTGGAAAATCCTAAAACAGTGTGGTACAAAAACAAGCTCCTTTCGTCCTCTCAAACCTCTGAGCCCTTGAATACCTCAGGGTCACCTTTAGGTCAATGACCGCTTGCGTAAGCATTGCGTCACCACCCAGATATGCGCATTAGTGTTCCAGCCCCCTAGTGCATACCAGTCGTCTCTTTCTATTTATAGCTATTTCCGAAAGAGTGAAAGGGATGGGAATTAACGTCGGGAGCACTATGTTTTCTTTTTTTATTGTAAGGACTAGAATTTGCAGTGCATTTGTTTTTTGGCTTTTTTAGATCTTTGCCTCAATGCTTTTTGTTTGTTCCACCTTTCTTTTCGATCGGTAGGTACTTTAAGTTAGATTGAAATACCATTGTTATAAAGTTGTCTTTGCGTGTAATTTAGGTTTCATCTTATGCAATACCATTTAAGACAATTTCATTGCAATTTTTTATTTGTAGAAGAGGGGGCAATCTGGCAAGCAGGTCCCGTGATGCCACCTTGACGTAAAGTGGTCACCGATGCCCATGGATATCGGCATCACCAAAAGACAGATGCATTGACAACCTTTCAGGAAAAGAAGAGAATCAAACTCTTTTCTTGAAGGGCTTAAAGTCGTATCCATTTGGCAAATTCTATATTCCTATCACTTCAGCACTTTGTGTGTAGGTATATTTATCACGGAAAATATTTTATTAGTTTTACAAGTTCTGGTGAAACAACCAGAAAATTGATATATTAGCCAAATACAAAGAATATTTTAAAAACCATTAAACTTGCACTTTTTGTCAAATGTTTAATTTCATTTTATTTGGTTGTTTTGATCAATGAATTCTTAATGTATTAGTTTGAGATTAGTTTCGTTTTTATTGTATTTTGTACACTACAACCAGTATTTATGTTTAACTTTTCTCTCTGGGGTTAGCCGATAGAAATCTTTTCACAAGATAAGCTCGCCTATTCTAAATTTTTTCTAAATTTTCCGACATTTTTTTTTAATTCACTTGTGTATAATAAAGAATTAAATAAAATAATCGAATTGTAAAATTTGAGAGCTTTTAAGGAGGCGTTATAAAGTTTAAAAGCTTATCAAGAGGCCGTAGAACATGATCGTGACTAGGTGTTAGTTTTTTAATCGTCGCTTATATTCCTGTTTTTAAAACGTCAGCGCTCGTTACTATAGTGTTTCGGTTTGATGAGGAAAGGTAATAAAGATAATGCTACTTGCACAAGAGTGACATGAGAAAACCTCAACTCTACTGGATAAAACTAGTAATTCAGTTTTTTTATGTGAGAAATCACAGAACAGCCTACCTGTTCGGTGATTACACGGGTCTCCCAATGGTAAGACACAACCGTGACCTAACATCATTGATATAGGTGCGTCGGTGACGATGCGTATATGGCCAGGATATAAGGCCAATTGTACAAGTCTACAGGCAACCCTGCCCTCCAGGCCGGACATGATGGGGTCATCATGGTGGTAAGGAATAGGTAAGACGGAGGATACCTATCCAGGGAAGTTGCTGCACAGCACTTTATCACCAGTGGATTAGTTGGATTCAGACTTGCCACTGTTAGTTAGTGACACTAGGGTTACTAGTCACTGCAAATGATTGCCGGAATTTTCAATGCCTTGCCTATTTATGCCACCGAAATGTCAGTATAGTATAGAATGAAAAATCGCCTCCGGTCTCTATCCAGCGGACTGGTGTTGGACTTTGAATGTGTGTTCGGTTAGCGATAGGCTTGGCACCTACCACATTGTAGGACGTAGTGTCTTCGGTTATTGGTTGGTGCCCTGAATGTGCATCTGTCAACATCTTCGGGAATTCGGGCTTGAACATACTTTTTTGTTTACAAAATTGCTTATTTCACAAGGACCATAAGCACCTATGACGCATCTATACAGTACTAAAAATCAATTACCGGATAAAAAAATAAATGCAATAAGGCAAAACAGGTAATATAAATGACAAAATTTGTGAGAATGGACAAATGTTTGTCACTTTTTCTAAAAAAAACTACTGACCGGATTTAGATAAAACTTTACAGGAATATAGTTTATACGTCGATTTGTTATAAAAAAAAGACGGGTTGCTCTCCGGGAGTGCCGGCAGAAGTGAAAACTTGAATAATAACGTTGTACATTTTTTGTAAATATTTTGGAATGGTTAGGTAATAATTTTGCACGAAATGCTTTAATTATCATTATGAAAGTACAATCGTTTGAGCACAAATAATATTTTTATATCAATGAACCTGCGTTTAGCTTGACAAAAATTCGCTAAAGTAAGACCACGTGACGGCTAGGAGCGTCGTCATATTATCTGTACATCGAACATTGCTCGTCTACACATAAATCTTATTTTCAAGATGGAACTAATAGAGCAATGTCTATTGTAATGGTAGATACTTGCCATTGCGGCGTATTGTCCATTGCGCATCCTATACTCTTCAGAAATATCTAAGAAATACAAAAACAGCAATGAATCTACGTTTTATTTTAGATCTCGCGCAGTCTTAGTAGTCTTACGATCTGACGCGAATTTAGAAGTTTTTACCCACTCCAAAAAAAGTGCGCAACGCTGCCAAAGAAGTTTTCACTTCAAAAATATAATTTGATACGCAGGCAAAGAAGCGAGTGGAAGCTAATACATTATATTTATACGAGACTAGCCAATCCGGTAAAATTCGTATCGATTGGCTATTACCAACAGTTTGTATAGTGAATATTTGATAAATTAAAGTACTTTCTTCCCATTTTCACTGTAATTTTCCTCGGTTTACTCTTCATGAGAATCTTCTGACAATAACCAACACAAAAAAAACGAGTAAAATTGGTCTATCCGATCAGACCTGATGCGATGACCACGCGACATGAATGAATCAAAATGAATCCCCATTTTTATATAAATAAAATAATTAATAAAGAGTTAGGTAAGAAAATATACGAAAAAAGAGCAATAAATAAGTAAAATAAATTTTATAAATAAAGTAAAGAGCAAGAGCATAAGGAGTAATTAACCACAGGCAATCATATCCACTAAATATTCGCCAATGGTATGTGACATCTTTTACATGTAAATTTAATCAATTACATTTTTAAATTATATTGGTAGGTGTTTTAAAGAATCGGGAAGCTTGTTGTAAAAATGTACACATCGACCCATTAAATAATGGCTTTCTCTGTGGAGACTCATGCACAGTAAATTTATTTTATTCCATGTAAATTCCGTTATCATCTTGTAAATAAATTAATCTTACTCAGAAGATTATTATATGCTTAATTTAAATTAAAGAATACCTCATTGGCAGTCCACATACAATTTTTAAATTTCAGTCCTAGAGTATTAACAAGTTACGAGCGCATATGCAAAATCGGCTAAAATTAATAAAAGGCTAGTTATCAGGTAAGTAATCATGCGTCAACTTTTTGCAAGGAGCGAAATACTCAACCTTGGGTGTTGGGGTCGCCGGCCGGCGGGACCAAGGGCGACTCATACGATGCATTTATTTATATCGGGCTAAGAGTACGTGTTAGTATGGAGCGCTAAAAACATACTTTGTTGATTTGGATGGTCATGCTACTAACATACAAGTGTGAAAAGAAGTTGACTGTACCCTCTGATAGATTTTCAATTCGATTTTCAAAATTTTACACACTACTATACACTGCTTTATTTGTTTTGCTGGTAGGCATTAGGATTGCAATAATTTTTATTTTACTCTAGAAGAAATGGAATGTGTTAACGTATAGCAGGATGAAAAATCTTAACCTTGACACTAATGGTCACGGGCCGATGTGACTCGTTACACAAGGTATTTTATATTTATCGAGGTTTATATATATCGAGGTTAGACAGGATGCCGAATCGGAGCGCAGAATCATTTAACCATCTTTAATCTATCTTTTTTCCGAATTTTATTTAAAAATAGCTGACCCGGCGAACTTCACTCGACTTTTGTATGGGAAAAAAAGTATTGTTTTTCCTATTTTTCCTGCAATGTTCGCCGGTTTCCTCCGTACAAGAACCTTGTCCTGACAATAACTAACACAACAAAAAAAAATAACCAAATCTGTACAGTCTTTCGGAAGTTATGCGCTTAGCAACACTTTTAGCAGATTAGTTTATATTTTAGATACAAAAATTTGTACCGATATTTAATACGATATTTTTCAATGTTGAGCTTAGAACGATATTAGTACGGAGCATGTAACAAATTTCATAATTATTATAAAGATTAAAAAAAAATATTTTTAAATATGTATACTATTGCCGTGAACTAATTTCAAATAAAAGTTTATCGTACAAAATCGTAATGGAATTGATCTTTTTAGGCCTCACCGTAAACAGTAGAAATTCATTAAAAATCCATATTTAACGTTATCTCTGATAATCGCCTCAAGTTAGAAGGTGGCAGTATATAGTTAACCATCAGTAAAAAGAAAGCCACAGATCACATAATATTTCGCTGTGACTATTTATAAATCGCCTCTGTGGTCTTCCGGTCCGGCGTCGAACTTGACTTCCTAAGATCCCGGGCTCGGTCTCCGGGTTGTACAACAAAAAAATAGATCATTTTGTATTTTCAATTTTCTAATAAAGGTAATGTTTCGGATTAATCGGATTTGTGCCCAGTTGGCAATAGGCTTGCCACTTATCATTTTGGAGGAATCCGTGTCTTCGGCTAAGTTTGTAGTTCGGTGCACTCTATAGTAATATGTTCTAAAGTATAGCAACATGGAATGATTTGCATTGCATGTATTCCACGATGTTTATTTTGATGCTTTACTGCATAAATGCTGCTAGCATTATCCGTGTTGCGTCTAAAGGTATATCTAGATTAAGATTTAAAAATAAGAATTTTCACGCCCACATACCCAAGAAGGTAGATAGAGACACAGCTAGGGAATCTATGGTTAGCCAAAACTACTGGCGCCTTTGTGCCAAACATTTCCAAGCCCGGGCTTGGGTGGAAGAAGCATTAACATATGAAGAATACATTAAACGAATCCAGGGAAATCGTCTGAAAGTTTAACCTATTCATAGTCACGGTGTTATTGATAAAATGTTTGTAAGCTTGTCGTTGATGAACTGACAGGTATATAGTTAATTTTTAACAGACTTCAAAAAAAGGAGGAGGTTATATGTTCGACTCCTACAAGTCTTTTAAGTATGTTAATCAATTTCTCCATCGTTTCTGAAAAGATTAAATTTTTTTTTGCGTTTAAATTATTAAAAAGTTAAATTGAAACCAATTTGTCGAAAACGTTTACAATAAAATCTAGGCTCTGGAATACATAATGAAATATGCTTGCTTTAATGGAAATTATGTATTATACTAGTGGTCGCCGATTGGTCGAAATTCGACTATAAAAAAATTTAATATCTTTTTGATAAGAACGCCATCTTCATTTCTCAAGACCAACTATTTTATTCCCAAACTGTATGGTGCGCCATCTGCGATCTTTTATCGTTATCATAAATATATTTGTTTGTGTGTGTCAAATGCATGATAGGACGTGTAATGTTTTATTTTTTGAATTGATGCACTTTATAAACATTATTATTAAAAATATTAACTTTTTGCACTTCTCTTACACATAAACTATAAGTGTGCCAAATTTCATACTCCTCCGTAAGCGCAATTTTCGTCAAAAATTTCTCTCATCTCCCAAACCAATCAAACTTTGAATCCGTACACATCTACCAGATTAATAGCGATAACGACAGCTTATTGTCACTGAATCTGTTACCGTTACCCAGACTAGATTCCAGGCATCTTAGCCGTGTCAATTATAGACCAGGTGGCGGATAAATATTTTTATGTTAGTAGGATTACTAGATAACTGTAAGGGCTGGTCTGCCAGGTGTCTGTTTGCGCAGGATAATGAAAGGACAGAGTAAAATTAATTTGCTATTTTTACCCCTGACGTGTGTGTATGTGTCTGTGGCATCATAACTTTTGAACGTGTCGACCGATTTCAATGCAGACTTTTTATTTGAAAGCTGACGTGATCGAGATACTACAACCTACATGTGGTTGGTTTCGTTGGCAGTATTTGATTTTTTTTTAATTTGAGTAATATTTTTATTTTTTGTTTTTCAAAATGTCATTTTAGTTATATTTTTATTTTATAATTTTGAAAGACAAAAATGTTTGGGGATGGAGGTTTCAATATCCCACTGCAATTTGTAATGTGATTTGTTGTACTTTTTGTTGATTTTTATTTAAGGTAAAATTGGATTGTAATTTGTATTATTTATCTAGTTATAATGTAACTATTAGTATTGAAAAAAGACAAGCACGCTAATTTTCTTGCGCCGGATCTTCTCAGTGTGTGGCCTCGATTCCGATCCGTTATAAAAATGTCAACTTGCAAAAGTACCACCTGTATTGGTTCACATGAAAAAAGATTTTTTTGATACTGATTCTTCATTCCCCGTAATGGTCCGGGCTTCTTAGCAGAATAGACCATCTGCCTTCCTGCCAGGCAGCTCGTAAAAGGCGAGCATAGGCTTACCGTCACCAACACAGTAAAATCTGACTAGGTGGTAGAGTTTCGCAGCGACTCACCCGGATTGGTACCACCGCCTTACCTATTCCTGCCGCCATAACGTCATGACGTGTTCCGGTTTGGAGGGTAAGGTAGCCGGTAAACTTACTTTTGCTCGAGGTCTAACATCCGGGATGTTAGACCTCGACCAAAAGTAGGTTGCTCAGGTTGGCAACGCACCATTACCACCTTTGATGTCTCTAGGCAGTGTGAATTTCTTCAGGAAATCCATCTATTTGTTTGCCTTCTAATATCATAAAAAAAAGATAAATATAATAAAAATTGAAGACAGAGTCAAATCTAAGAGTATACAAAGCAAGCACATACTAATTCACACTTTCTTAAAAAAGACAAAAGTTGAAATGTCTTAGAAATAATCTCTAAGGCTGAGTTGTGGTCTTTGGCCAACAAAAAGATACCAACCATCAGTTTCGAGAGCCACCACCAATGTGCCGATGATACAAAACGTTAGACCAAGCCGTGCCCACTTAAGAATATTTCTGTTAAAGGAACATCCTGGTATCTGGTTGTAAACTTATTTTAAAAATTCTTTTACTTTAAAAAAATTACTTCTAATGGACATCTTGAAGCGTACTTCTAAGGTAATGCACCCAATTGCACCTATTCCATTGAAGCCGAACATAGATCTGATGATAGAATCCTGCGAAATTGAGGAATATACATATTTTGTGTGTCTTTAGACAACGTTTTATTGAAATTAAAAGCAGTTTAAGCTGTCTTACTACATTGAAGTTAAGCGAGATGTCCTCATAAACCAGTGTACGTTTCTTTTTTTTATAATACTCTTAACTATGGCTACAACATAGGGCTCTGTATGAGTATTAAAATTATGAGTATTAAAGAGATGCTGAGATACTTTTTTTAGATATCTAGATAAAACTAGCCTTTTGGTTGTACTAAATTACGGATAGGAACGAAATTTGAGCAAGATCGGTTCAATAGCTTCGTAGTGTATCTCAAACACACTGTAATACGAGATTTGTATTTTACAAATTTATGTATTTTGTTTTATTTGCGTAGTACTACTTTCATAGTACTTTTTGTAATGCTTACTTTCTATACATAGTACTTTTGGAGATCAACATATAATCTTTTAAATCATAATTTCAAGGTTTCTTAAAACAACCACTGCACCCACGACTAGCCAAAGACACTAAGTTCCACAATGTGATAGGTGGCAAGCCTATCGCCAACCGGACACATATCTAATCAAATATTTTTTTATTACAAAATTGGAAAATTCCAATTTTCAGGTTTCAAGGTTTCTTAACTTCTTTATAAATGTATTTTTATTTTTATGGAATAGGTGATAACTAAGCAGGTGGTTCACCTAATGGAAAGTCTCCGCAACCCACGAGTAGCTGTAACCCCAGGGATCACGCAGTTGCGAAGCCGTTTTTTTTTAAAAATGAAGAAGAAGCCAAATCGAAATGCTTAGAAAACACTGGCGCCGGTAAAAGATTCCACGATGTAATTAATCATTAAAATTCAATAAATTACATTTACAGTAACAGTAAATAAAAAAAACTTTTACTTTTATTGTACAATCTCTATAATTTCTAGCCTGTGCAAGACTTCAAACAGGATCAAGTCTCCTGCAAGTAATAAACATTAGTCGGACCTTAATATTAAGAACTATTTTAGCTTGTATCTACCCGTTTACCAACTTGCATATTAAGTTCAATTATGCAAGAATAAAGTAGGCCTTAATAATACAGCTTTTGTCTTTTTGTGCTATATTACAAAGTGGATTCTTAAGTGATCTATGTGCTTTTGTTAACTTAGCAATAATTGACATGATGCGAGTAATTGAGATTCTCTTACTGCTAGTTTGCGTGGGACTTTGCCACCGAAACTTAGTATTCAGTACTAGCCGATTTTTTATTACTTTTGTTTGTTGTGCATTAAAGCGGAAAAAATCTCTATATTAAAAAAAAACTTCCCTGTCTTTTCCATATCCCCGAAAGGGTAGGCAGAGGCACAACTAGGGAACCCTTGACTAGCCGAAGATACTAAGTCCCACAATGTGACAGATGGCAAGCCCATCGCCAACCACGCACATATCCAATCTCAGGCAACGTTATTTTTATTAGAAATTTGCAAATATACATTTTCAAATTTTTTTTGTTGTGAACCCGGGACCGCAAGAAATCAAGCACGTCACCGGACCACTAGACCGCAAAGGCGATTAAACTTTAAACTTTATTTTACCTATAATCAATTGCAAAAAGGATGAGGTTATCGATTCGATATTGTGTTTTTTGTATGTTTGTAATGCAGTTACTCGGCCTTTAACGGACATATTTTAAGGTTCCAATATCGGAAAGTTCATTCATGTATCCAAGGTGGCCTCATATAAATTTTATGCCGATTTTAGAGTCATACTTAATAACACGTACATTTTTATGCAACTACCTCGACAACGTTGTGTCAAAATAGGCTTGAAGACTACCCTGAACTACTCAGGCATGAAGTATCTCCACGACCAAATGATTGAATTGTTAAAGCACCTGGATTGCAACTTCCGCTATAATTATTTTCATGTCTGAAATTCGGTAGTGGCTACTGGCTATAGGTCGCTTCTCGCCGGGGCAAGCATTTCTGTGATGAATCGAACGTCTAGATTTTAGATTTCAGGGACATTTCTGGGTCTGTTAGTATTTATTAAATTTATTCTCGTATAAATAGATACTACTATTATATACTACTACTATAGGTATTTCTTTGGATTATTATCGTTAACTATCACTCGCAACTAGGGTTGTCACATTTTTTTAGGACGATTAAGATATCTCTTTATTTTGTAAGAACAAAAATTAAAATTAATTTACTTACTTATTTGTTCACTTGTCCAAAGTAGTTTAACACCCAACGGTAAACTAGGGGTGTTAGAGTTTGACATATCTCTAAATTTGTCTGTGGAGACAGTGTGTGTGTCTGTCTATGGTATCGTAGTTCTTCAGTGGATAGACGGACTTCACTGCAGATTTTTTGATTGAAAGCTGACGCTATCGACATAATTCTTAGCTATATTACATATAGGTTTTGTCAGGGGTTAACTGAACATTTTTAATTTTAAGATGATTGTTCCTAACGTTAAATACTATTAATATCAAAAGTTTGTACCTAGTTGTGGATACAATCGCATTAAAACCTACACATAACCAATGACGAGCTAGTGGCCGTGAGTTCTACGTAAAAAGATTATTTTAGGTATTAGGGTTGTGGATTATGAAAAAAAGACAATAATCTACGGGTGGTAACCCTATTCATAACAAGCATATAATTTTCTTACTTTGGGGCTAGCATCAATGAATGTAATTTGTCTATGTATGTATATATACTTGTTTTCGTATCTCGGCTTTGATGGTAAGGGTGGGAGCTCTTGGTAAGGGCTCAGAAACTTAGTAATAAAAAAATACTTACATTCCAATCTCAACTTAAAAAGCTGTACATCTTTTAATATGGATCCGTCTATTTGTATATTTTTATTATTAACATTAAAAAAAAAAGCTAGCACGAGAATGAAGAAATGAAATTCTCTGGCAAAGCTAGTTTACAAAAATATAAATAAATTCTAAAATTAACTCACAAATCGTCTTCTTTTTTAAATTTCATTTAAATAAAAATGTAAGGTAAATAATTTATTTCTATCACGTTCTATAGCATGAGGTGTGAGGTCCTTATCCTAAGATACGCGGAATATCCTTACCATAAATTAATATGAGAGTGATAGCTGCAGCCATTTTGTTTATTAACCTCGGGTTTTCGATGAATTATTGATGTCTGTAACGTAGCGAATGATAATAATTGGGGATTTTTAGATATATACTCGTAAGTCTTGAAATGTAAAGTGCGCGGGATTGTGAAGAAACTTTAACTTTTGCTCGAGGCCTTACATCCCGGCCTCAGGTCGGCAACACACCATTATCAACTTTGATGTCTCTTGGCGGAGTGAATTCCTTACCATCAGAAAATCCGTCTACTTGTTTGCACTATCATAAAAATTAAGAACTGATACGCTACAAGTAGATTACCTGATATGTATCTCAAATAGAATGCAAAGCCACAGAACTCTCCATGTTGGTCCGGGATGGCTGTGTAGATTAGACCATCTGCCTTTTTGCTAGCAGCTCGTGAGAGGCGAGTACTGGTTAAGATATAATCATCATCATGGTCTTGTGATTAGACCACGGGTGGTAAAGTCCTGTACAGAAACTTGACCGGGTAGGAACCCAACGCCGTACAGTACTACTATTTTAATTATGCACTTTGGCCCTACACTTTTTACACTTTATACTTTTATTTTTAAATTGGCTGACCTAATCTAAATTCAAGCGACATGATTAGTTATGTGTAATAACAACTCTATATAGATTTTTAAAATACATTCGGATTTCCGAAGCTTGACGAATATAGCCGAAGCGCATAATTTAAATAGTACTACTGTAATTATTCCTGCCGCCATGTTCTGGCTGGGAGGGTAGGATAGCCGGTAGACTTGCACAATATATCTTTATAACATCCTGTACACCGACGACGCACCTGTAAAATCTATGGTGTCTATAGGCTACAGTTATCTCTAACCATCAGGAGAGCCGTTTATTTATTCACTGACCTCTGACAAAAAAAAGTAGTAGTTCTACGTTCAGAAGCCGCCCTGATGTACAAAAAGCAAGCAAACTTGAATCTTAAAATGTGTAACAAAGACTCAATTTGCGCTGAGCGAATATACCCGATTTGCTAAAAACTCACGCTTAATATAATCAACATTTAAAATTAAAATTTTGGTAGAAAGCTTATTTAGAGCTGAGCGTAGCTCGAATAGTTATCACCTAATTTTTAACGTCGACGGAAAAAAGGAGGCGATATAAGATTGACGTGTCTGTGCTTATACCTGTTTGTATATGGCTATTTATTTATATTTATGATAAGATAAGATATATTTTAAACGGATGGACCAATTTCAATTCGGATTTTTTTTGAAAACTGACGTAATCGAAATGGTACTCTTAGCTACATTAAATGCAGGCTTTGTACTTGTTAAAATTGATATAAGAAGGCGTTACTTTGCGGAAATCCATACTTAAATCCAAATAAAATTATTTAATTTGTAATTTCCTGCCAAAAAATGTATGAGTATTATGGCGTGACAAAACAGGCAAAATAGTACGCTATGAATGAATAGGACTTACCGTAAGCTAAAATTCCCAAATATATCCAGCTCCACACAACTACACAACTGATTTGTCACGCCATAATACGTATACATTTTTTGGGCGGGAAATTGCAATTTAAATAAATTTATTTGGATTTTTACTTGTCACTGATTTTTTTCAGTTTTAGTGTTATTACTGTTTTTGAGTTTGGACGTAAGATGCTTCAAGAAGCAGCCTGGGCCTACGTAAGCTGTGAGGTGAAACCCCCTTGGCAAAAATTGATTCCATTGGCCATTATTCGCTCTCTGTAAAAAATATCTGTGTTTAGTCAGTTCAGTTACGAGGGATTACAAGTGTGATGTTTTAGATGAGACACAATAGTCCGATAGTAATTTTGAAAATCCTGATTCGTGAAACAAATTTATGAGATAAGGTATACTTTTAAGGTTCTAAAGTCGAAGCCAGGCTCATCTTAAACCAATTTGGAAAAAAGTGGAGGTTTTATGTGCGACTTCCCAAACTCCTGTCTAATTTCTATGCAATTTCTGAACGGATTTTAATTTTTATTTGAAAGAGCGTACTTGCGAGGTGGTCACCAAGTTTGGATCTGATTACTAATCTCCGGGAAATCGAAAAAATACCAACCATTTGTGCACCTTGTTGATATAACTATTGAAATCGAAGTCACTTTTTGCAGTTTTGCTGTATTTATTTAAAAAATTAAAGAAGCTTCGTTCTTCGTTCTAGAATATCGACTAGTCGTATTCTTGTCAACATGAACAAAAATAATACGAAAAATTCAAAATGAACATAATTGCCAGGCAATAGAGTTCCGGTTGTTTTTTTTATTGTCGTCAAATAATTGCGATATTATTGTATTATACATAATACACCATGAAATGTAGTTTTCTATCACTATACTCTTCAAAATCTTTTGCCAATGTTAGGTTACTATAAAGGAGTTCTGTTATAACCTGCACATTTCTTTGTTACTTTTTTCAACAGAGACAAGAAACGAATAAATTACCAAGAAGCGTAAAGCTTGAAACATATTATAATCAGAAGTGGCTAAGGACGCGGCTTATAGCTGCGACTGATATAATAGGAGTATGTGTCACAGATAGGATATTAGTAGGTATGTGTACATTCCATCCACGGACGCATTCGGTTGACAAAAAACATTGAGCGCGACAGATATCTTTCGAACGTCCACGTCCGAACTTTCATGGCCAGTCCGCGACTTACGTCTGAACGAACGTTCAATGACTATTAAATTAAAAAATTGAAAAACCCCAATACAAGAACTTCATTTCTCTTAAACAGAAAAAAAATCATTTAATCTCCCCACTTTTACCCCCACTAATCGCTGAATCGATTTTCATCAAACATGTCTAAGAACACTCGCACATAAGTTACCTTTAATACCTACAAAAAAAACTAAACTGAAATTAGATGAGTTATGATGCCACAGATAGACAGACACACAGACAGACAGACACCTCAAACTTATAATCCCTCGTTTTGCGTCGAGGGTTAAAAAAGGCGATTGCTTATTGCTTCGAAATTTTAACTAAAATTTTTAATTATCAAATTTTAATGTTACTTCAAGGGTCAAATATATTTAAAATTCTATGAGTATGTAGGTGTTTTTTTTTATGCACCAAGCTGTAGTCATAAAAAATACTACAACAATATTATGCCATTGTAGGATATCGTCGTGGTTGAGTGCCGTGCTTTATCTTGTCCGGCTAGGGATCCAGTGCCTTATCTATTATTCCTGTCGCCATAATAACAGTATCCCGGCAGGTCCGGAAGGTAGTAGACTTGCACAATTATAGTATTTACATTATAGCGACGCACCGTCAACGTCTATAGTGTCTATAGGTTACGGTTGTCTTTACCACGCTTTAGGAGAGCTATGTTCGCTAACCTGTTACATGAAAAAATAAAATTTGTTAAATCTCAGGACTGTACTGGTCTTTTTTTCTGTATTATGATATAACTGTATTGAAATGACATGTAATTTTTGAATGATTGTAATATCTTTAATTGGTATATAAAAGACGAAGAAGCGTTATGACAATATGGCATGACGGTGTTTATTTTTAATGAACGAGTGTTGCCGTATACAAAACTAACACCTTTGTAGACTTAAGTGAACAATGTTGCAAATATAGGTTAATAAAGCATGATGCACACCACTCGAGGCTTAATGTTCCAACCTTATAAAACAATTTTTAACTAAGAAATTGTTAGTTTTGTTAAATTATGTTTTAGACTTTCGAATTAGTTTAAAATAAATGTTTCGTTAAATTACTTAACTACATCCTGTACATTTTTTACTTATTACAAACATACTTTACATTTTACAAATACTGATTTATGGCTTAGTCGATAAATGCCTAATTCTTAAAATGCCTAATACGGAAAATGACCAATTCGTAAAAGGACTAATTCTTAAAATGCTTTGACTTCGACAACGAAAAGACTAATTCTTAAAATTTGCAAAAATACTAATTCATAAAATGGCTAATTCGCTTAAAGATCAATTTTTATAATGGACAACCCTTCAAAAGACTGACCTACATTTTTACTACATGAATATGTATGTCTATTATTTACAAAAACATATTTATATGGGTACCGTGTTTGTTACTGTTATGAAGACAATTTTAGACTAACAATAGTAGTAAGGGTAATAGTGGATGGATCAATTACTACTTTCCCACAACGGTGTATAAAGCTTATAGCATATAGCAAATAAGATATTACGTCCTACCGGATCCTCCGCATGTTATAACTGCGACAAACATCCCGAACACAAACTCTCAAGACATTACACTACACCGTCGCCACCGGTCTCGACGACGAAGAACTCACTTGCGCCCAACTCCTAACGCCGAGTGACGAGCTACTACCAGTAATCAGAACGCAGCACCAAGTCTCAACATACGTGAGGTACGTAATCGTACCTCACGTACGTACGGTCGCCCGGGAGACAGCCCTTGTTGCTGGCGTTTTCGGATCCAATCTATCTAAACACGTAATGATGTGTCGAGCTGAGCACTACTCGGCCCACAACGCACAGTGAATTTGTAAAAACCGCGAGTTTGGCAACATGTCAGTCATTTTAAGAAAAAACGACGGGTTGCACTACGGTAGTGTCGATAGAAGTGAAAACTTGAATATTAACGTTGTGCATTTTTGATATTTTGGAATGGTTAGGGAATAATTTTGCACGAATTGCTCTAAATATCAGTATGAAAGTATGTAGTAGAATACAATATTCATTTATTACGCTATCGTACACAAACGACAATACGAACATTCATCCAAGCGCCCTGCGCTGTCTAAACGAAACAGCAGGCGCAGGCATACATTTTTGCCGCGCCGTAGAAAAAGAGGGGGATACTAATACGCCGCGCCGATTGCTTACTCTCCATCCGTCTTACAAATTTGCGATAATGTCACGTGTCCTGACGCGAGTTTAGAAGTTTTTACCCATTCCAATAAAAGTGCACAACGTCGCTAAAGAAGTTTTCACTTCAAAAACAACTACGATAATAACAAATTTTATGTCTGATGATATGATGGCTATATTGCTTAACATCTACTCTGTCTATGTCATATGCTCTATTATATATATAATAGAGCAAATAAGCACATTGCTCTCCTGATGTCAAGAGATAATTGTGATCTACAAATAAATACAAAAATATAAAATATAAATCAAGAGCCCAGATCGACAAAGGGAAAAATTTGACATGATAAATTTAATTTTTAAATTATATAATATATTTAAGAAAATAAAAGCTTTCGTACGCTTGTTCTTTGTCCACCACAAGGTTCCAAACTATCTCCAGAAGGTGTAATAAGACAGACATATAGATTTATTTTAGGGTTTATAATATTAGGATGAAGTTTTCATCCCTTACCTAAACATATCAATTTGTATTCTGACACAATGTCACAAATGTAATTTGTGGCTTAAAGCTCAGAAAGTCTTGGATTTAAATCTAGCTGCAGACGAATTACGTGCTATTTATAGAAAATGAATCTATTTTTATTGTTTTTTGCAAATCATGAATAAACATATTTTTTTAGTTGGGGGTAGATGTTACTGACCAACACAAATTGACCGACATTACTGACCAAAATCTAACCAAATAGGTATTGAACGTTAAATCAAAAAAGTCCTTTTTATCTTTAGTTTCAAAGCCCCGATGATGCTGTAAAAAGTGAAACCGGTTGGCTAGAACGTTACAGAAAGTGTTAAATAAGGTATACAGTGGATAAGTACAAGTATATAAGTAAGTAAGTGGATAAATGATAACTCCAAAAAACGTGTATATACAATGGAATTCCACCAAGTGCCGACGGTAGCAAGTATAGATTCTAATAAAATCTTACTTAATTGAGAAAAAATAAGACCTTTTCAGAATTGGTCTTTTTAAGAATTGGTCTTTTTAAGACTTGGTCCTTTTAAGAATTGGTCTTTTTGAGAACTTAGCGAGAGAGAAAGAGAGCATTTAGCGAACAGCTAGTCCTTTTATAAGCTGTTGGCCATTTTAAGAATTAGGCATTTACCGACTAAGCCAAATTTATTATTTTTATTGTAAATAAAAATCTATTATTTTTATTTTATTAATATTATTTAATATTTATAATATTTTAAAGATTAACGACATATTTAAAATATATTAATATTCGACTATGTCTGATTCTAATAACATTTGGTAACAAATTTGGAAATATTCATATTTTATTCATTTTATTATACGCAAATCTTTGTACGTATGTATGCAATATTTTTGTTATCTCATACTTTTCAATATGCTTGATGGTTTTATCTCAACAACCCAAATTTTCTTAAATAAATGCTATTAAAAATAAACATGGCACCGGGGACCTGCCTTTGTTCAGAGTATTGTTTAAAATTTGTCTTTTAATATTGTTTTATGTACGTTACCATAATTACCATTTCAAATGTTTCTTTTATGTGCTATAAAAAACTTGGAAAGTAAGAAGTAGAAGACATTATAGCATGGTCATTTATGTTTGTACTTATTTATAAGCTCAGATTTATAAAAAAACCTGATGCATTCTTACTTTAATAATGAGAGTTTATAACAGTTTCATTAATAAATTAGAAGTATGATACTAATAATAAGAATTAAAAAAATTTTTTCAGCTACCAAGTCATATTCATTTTCAAAAAAAGGCATAAAGTAATATCAGAGGCAGCTTTAGGTCTCAGCTGCCTCACCCAGTGTATCCTGGCCCTATTGTAAGTGTAGGGCTGCCTAACACCGCGTAACGGTTGTTGTTACGGTGCATTATTCGCCATAATAAGTGGTCTTGTTAGGTAATATGAGGGTATCCGTACACCATGTAAATTTGATACCCATTGTTTTTTAAACATGATCCAATGTGTACCAATTGTTTTGTAAAACATTTTATGCAAAAGTAGGTGATTTTTG
>NJDC01000131.1:444753-472085 GCA_002245475.1 Calephelis virginiensis
GAAGACAGATAGATTGTGACCTGGATTAACATACAGGCTATTTTTAATCCCGATCGCACACCGGGTTTCTGTGAAAACGCGGGCGAAGCCGCAGGTAGCAGCTAGTTTTTAATAAAGATAAACTACTGACTGCCTAGTTGGCTGGCTAGTTGGTTAATAGGCTGTCAAGCTGTCTTGCAGGCTAATAATGGCTGACTGACTAATAGGTTAGGTTGCCTAACCAGCTGCACTGAAAACTCAGCCAACTGAACATCCCAGACAAGCATGTGAGTATTTACTGATTCAATACATAATACTACAGCTGAGTTTAAATGCAGATCCTTAGAGCAGCGGCCAGACAACAAAGGCGTCTAAATCACCCGTCGAGACAGTCCCATGTTATTAGCAAATATAATAGCACTTTAGTGATAACCAAACACCTTCAGGACAGACGACCTGAAGTGTCAATAAATTTAAAATATAAAGTAAACAGTTTACTTTACTAATAAACTTTTATTTCTTGCAAGTTGGAAATTAAGGTAAAGTAACTTCACGCCTGTATCCCCGAAGTAGTTGGCAGAGACAAAACCAGGGTTCTCAGTACTAGCTTAAGACATTAATGCCCGATTTCACCACGAGCCCCTATATAAAGGGGATCTTAAACCGTGTTTTAGGGGACGGTTTTATATTGAAACAGTATACAAAAAATCGCATAATTTTACAGGTGGCAAGCCCATTGCCAACCGGGCACACATGCAACCCCGGAAAACGTTATCTCTACTAGAACATTTAAAAAAGTTACTTGTTACAAACTAATTAGTAAATTAATTCTTGCAAGTTACATATTAATTATTATTCCTGCCACGTGACTAAACACAATAACTAAACATAGTATCAAATAGATCAAATACTTCTAGGGTTTTAACTGTTGTAACAAACCAGACTTTTTTTTAGTTTATATTATCTAAATGCATTATTTACATGTTATTAACTGAGTTATTTTTTTTTGTAATAGGCACACTCTGGTGCATTTCCCGATTCACAAACTGAATAGTGAGTGGTAGAGTATAATTATGCAACTCTCCGGATCCACCACCTTAACTATTCTTACCACCACAATGATAATACCATGTTTCGCTTAGGTAGGGTACCCAGTAGACTATCGGCCTAACACCTCAGCTACAAGAAAGCGACGCACATCTACTGTATGGATAGGCCACTGGTATCTATTATTACTAGTATAGCTATGTACTTGTTCGCTATCTTATCTCATAAAACAATCCAAAGCTTCCAAAATGAAATAACCAAGGGAGAGTACTGAAGTTATAGTGGCAGAAATTGATAACATTACCAGTCGTCACAAATCACTCCAAAAATTTATCCTCGTGTTTCTCCGGTCTCCTTTGCAGAATAGACCATCTGCCTTCCTGCTAGGCAGCTTGTAAAAGGCGAGCATAGGCTTATAGTCACTAGCAACGTGACATCTTACTAGGTGGTAGAGTTTCGCAGCGACTCACGCGGATTGGCACTACCGCCTTACATATTCTTGCCGCCAGAAAGTCAATGCTTACCATTGACGTGCTCCGGTTCAGATGGTAAGGTAGTCGGTAAACTTACTTTTGCTTGAGGCCTAACATCCCAGTCTCAGGTTTGCAACGCACCAATAACACCATTGGTGACTCTAGGTGGCGTGAATTTTTTACCATTAGGAAATCCGTCTGCTTGTTTACCTTCCAATATCATAAAAAAACACACCTAGCTCCAATGAAAAATCCGTTTCGCCGTTCCGTTCCGATGTGGACAACCATGGGAGAGTACTGAAGCTACTGTGACAGAAATTGATAACATTATCAGTCGTCATAAATGTCTCCAATAACACAACTAGCTCCAATAAAAAAAATATCATAATCGTTCCGTTTAAATGAGGACAACCATTGGTGAGTATAGAAGTTATGGTGAGAGAAATTGATAACATTACCAGTCGTCACAAATCACCCCAAACACGTAATTCCAATCAAAAACTATATCATAATGGTTCCGTTGCGACGTCAAAGAGCAAACAAAGTTCGCATTAAAACATTAGTACGAATAATCAGTGGTTATTCTCATAATAATCGTATAATGGCATAATAAAAATGTAATCGCGGTAACCTAAATCATTTATCCATATCGCAGAATTACGCAGAGTTTGAACGAGGCCGCGGTTTAAATTAGGTTATCAAGGTGAATGGCCGATAGTACTGATAGGCCAAATCGCACATTTTATAATGCATACACAACGAATTTCGTAAATGTCGCGTGACAGTGATGGATAATGGCCTGTTTTTAAACTCACCCGGATTGGTTGTTCAATTAAGTTGTGAACATTATCATGTTACGTTTTAGAGAGTTTTTAGCCGGTATTTAGTCAGTTTTATAGAAGAGGAGGCTTACGGCTACGTGTATCATCCGACGGCAAGTGATCCCTGTCGCCGAAAGATATAAGGAACTTACAGTGCAGATGCGTTGCTGATATTTTTGGAATGAGTACGCTCTTTTTTAAAGGTTTCTAAGTCGTATCCATTCGGCAATACTGCCCTGGGTATCTGTTCCACAAATTGTGCAAGGTAAGAAATATCTTCGGAATCGCATGGTAGAAGACCGTTACGCATCAAGTTGATGACTTAAGCACTGACGAGGTATCCAAAGCTGAAATAAACAAGACTATGTCTAAGACCATCATACATTTACATTCGTACATTCGTATAATTGTGAAGGTACGGGCGTGTGGATACCTTTTTAAAAATAATACAAATTATGTATATATGTAGCACTATAAACATAGTTGCTTGATAAAAGGTGCTAGTAAGATAATATTTAATTTATTAATATACATACATTATATTAACAACATATTTTTTTATATTAACAACTCTGGTTTTTTGATCCACAGCTGCTACTGTTTTTTTTAGGAATAAGTGACCTTTAATTGTCTTAAGTCGCATTACTTAAAAAAAAGTTACTGGTTCCTGATTTTACAGGAGTTACATATGAGGCAAAAAATCTATGGGGTTACATACAAGGGACTGCGTGGGTGTAATTCCAAACATGTTGCGTGTATAGTGTGTGCCAGATAAGTCTGCGTGCGAAGGAGGGCGCTAGTGGTATTACCGAACATGGACATGTGTTTTCTCACGTTTTATTAAATTCTACTGCCAACAATTGATACGTAAATAATTTTAATTTCAATATAGATCAAACAACTACCTACCTTAAAACTCCATCTTAATTAGTTGTAATACATATCCCTATGACATTTAGGGATTTTCACGGTAATGAACGTACGTAACTAAAATAGCATTGCTGGAGATATCGGTACTTATTGCTTTCATGTTGATTTCAGTAATAAATTTGTGTTATAAAATGTAGGCGCCTTCGTCATAAACTGCAATTAAAAATATTTTAGAAAAAGATGCGGTAGCAACACTATAATGTACGGTGTTATTACCGACTATGTTATCAAATAAAAATAACTACGTTAAAAGAACCGACTTACTAAAAAGTAAAAAATTATAAACATTACTATTGATTATTTACTAGGTACCTATTATTTATATGTGCTATTTACTAATAGTGTTTGAAGTCGGTACCAAGCCTTAAACTAATAATTATATAATAAGCATTTAATTGGCTTAACACCGACTTCAAACCTATTAGTAAATGGTACATATGAATAGTTTATTATTTTTTACTTTTAAGTTTTGAAGTCGGTTTTTGACGTAGTTATTTTTTTAATACTTTTTTTTTTATTTTATTGCTGATATGATTTAATTTAATAGACATCGGGATAGATGAAAGTAGGTAAAACAATGCTCACAAAATTAAAACTAATGAGCCTACCTGAATCAAATTTTTATATTATGACCAATTCGAATTCAGAACCTCCTCGTTTTTTTGAACTCGGTTAGAACATTCAGGCAAGGCAGGCAACATTCGACAAATGTAAAAAAAAACTTTTTTTGCCTCATGCATACAAGACAGATAATCTGGCGTACAGTCTAGATCTCAGCGCCGAGTGTTAATCCAAATAGCTAAATTTTGGAACACTCAAAATGTTATGTGTATTACAAGAGCTAATAGAACTGATATCTCTAAGTAAAGTTAAGCCAATTATAAATTGGGTCTCTGAGGAGTCAGTTTTTGTAGGTGCTAGTATTAGAGACACTATAGATGGTTCATGATGGGTTTGTTGTATGAGTATTGAATAGCTTTGAAGATTGTTTGACGACTGCCCAAAACGACATCTATCTTTCAGATATTCTAAGACGAAAATATTTATATATGAAAGACTTCATTCTTGTATATCGATGCGATGGTATCAAAGAATATAATATATAGTAAGTTATATATATAACAATAGTAAGTTGATTAAAGAATAAAGTAAATTACAAGTGTTCCCACATAAAGTATTTCTTCGAATTGAGGTCTACGGAGGTCAGCGATCGCTACGTGCTACGATTAGGCGGGTGAACGTCCGCGTAGACTGGCTACGAATCATTAAAACTACGAATACATAGATAGAGCATTTTAACATAAACCCTTGTGCCTACTGCCTACAATTCTTAAAGACAATAATAATCAGTTTTAGACAAATTACATGAATAATTTAGTACGGACCTAATTCTATTTTTCTAAAATCAACTGCATTAGACAAAAAAGCTAGCAAACTATTTTCAAATCAAACATTTTTTTTTCAAATAAAAAAAAATATTATGCATCTAAAATTTTTTTGAAATATGGATGAGAGTTGGAAATTTTCAACACATATCGATACACATTATATACTATCAGACGCGGTGAACTTCGTTCATTTGTGTATGTAAAATTATCTGTCCGTACGTACGTATATACATTCCAAATTACAAGTTACTTGAACATCTAATTATTGAAACAAGGTATCGATAAGTATTATGAAAGTTATCATCAAAATTAGTTAGTATTATGATGTTTTCAATGTGATTGTTATTTTACTCAAAACTAGTTGTCCCGGCGAACTTCGTGTCGGCCCCTCCGTGGTTTGGCGATTAACACACGGCACCGCGCACCGCTGCGGTAGGCGGAGAAGCGTATATATAAGTTGTATTGACCTCTTAAAAATCCGTAAACAAATAACACACGAACTGCGCCCGACAGCGCGGTCGGACGATGCTCTCACTGCAACCGCATCTCTGCGTTGTAATTCAGAGGCGGTGCATAACACACGGGGCACAGCATAACCGCGCGGATCGTCGTAGGTGTAGGTATTTTATATGATACCATGAACGTCTAATGTAGAGTTCTGCGTGAATAAACACAACGTATTTTTATGTTTTTCTTTCTACTTTATAAAAGCCAGATTGTTGCTAATACTTCTGTGTCCGTTTTTGCCAATGACCTTGATCAAACTGATCACAACCACGTTAAATCCATCCGCGTGGACAGGTGCGTAAACCGCCTTACCGTGCGGAGAACCGCTACGAAATCCGCTTTTTCGCTTCCGCCCGACACGGCGGAGAGCGGTGCCGTGTGATAACCGCTTTATTGAATAATATTATTCTAATTTATGTTTGGTTTTATTGTTTATATGACTATTAGAAGCGAAATCGGATCTATTGAAAACTATAAAAAATAGTGCACTAGTTCTCGTCCACACAACAGTCCAGTCCTCATTAATAGATTAGTGGTAGTGGTCTAGAAGTTATACTCAATAATGAAGGCAAAGGCGAAACGGGTCCTCAACAACAAGACCGCAGGTGGAAGAGCGCTGTGGACCAACTTGGTCGGTGAGATTCATTGCCTTACCAATTCTGCCTCAATAATGACTCTGTCATATTCCGGTCCAGAAGGTAGTGGAGCCGGTTAACAACTGGCCTAACCACCCGGTTATAGGACTGCGACGCAACTGCAGTGTCTCTAGGTATCTTTTACCATCAGGAGAGCTGCGTGCTTACTTGCTGCCTTTAGCAAATATATCATGAAAAGCAGAAAATTGATCTCTAACATAATGTAAGAGATCGACTTTAAATTTTCGTCTAATAATAGTTATATGTTTTGGACTATACCTATAACCATAACTCACCCCCCATCAGGGGGGCTCCAAATGTTTATTTTGTAGCCTAACAATACCAAAGGTTACCATAAAGTTTCATATCTATATGGCCCTTAGCCGCCAAGCTCAGGTGAACGCACCCTTTTGTAGCGAACTGTATTTCAGACTGAAGTAAACGAACTCTCCCTTTTCATGTAAAGGGGCCGGATTTGACGTTAGCAAATGTCAAATAAATTTATTAGTATTCCAGCTGTATCCGCAACTTCGTTTATGACTATATGTAGTATACTATACTATATACTATACTATACTAACCTAACCTGATTGAAATAAAAAATTGACAGATACTTTAATACAAAGACGAACTTTCACTTTCATAATGAATTAGAATGGTTGATAACAAAGTATTTGTACTTTACCATCCGTCTATCTATATCCAAATGGTACTCTACATTCCAAATTTCAAGTTATTTCGTCTATTTATCCTGACTGTTGTAATATCTAAACTACAAAACTTATGATTTGAAAAAACACAGAACAAACGGTAAATCGATACGGTAAAGAACATATTTAAAAAAATCGGACTACGCGTTAATAAACTATGACCTAAATGGCATTTGAAATTTTCTCTTTCTCTCACGGGTACCCCATGAGCAAGCGGGATAAAAGCATGCTGCTCTTTTTTAGTTGCATCTGCTTATTTTTTTTAATAGCTTCGATGTAAAGAATTCACTATTTACAATTTTATTAAAGTATCTTCATGCCCATATCCCGGAAGACCTAGGCAGAGCCACAACCAGGGCACCCAAGACTAGCCGAAGACACTAAGTCCCACAATATCATAGGTGGCCAGCCTATCGCCAACCGGGCACATACCCAATCCCGAGCAACATTTTTTTGTTATTAGAAAATTTGAAAACCCAAATTTTCTTTTTGTTGCCTGACTCGGGATTCGAGTCCGGGACCTCATGCAGTCAAGTCTAACAACTGAACCGCTAGACCACAGAGGCAAATTTTATGATTGCATAAAATATTATGAATTAAACACATACTTAGATACCCGATCGATTTGATCCTGCAACTGGTACATACAGCCATCCACATTTGCACTGTGTATTTATTTCGTCGATCTTGCATCTACTATCCCTTATAAACCAGCCAACGAGGCATTTCTAATTTTTACACCAGTACTTACTTTTAATCTCACTCTCTTCTAATCTCAATATTGCGAATGTTGCACAGCAATTAAACATTTTTTTTATTTTTTTAAGAGACTAAATGGCAAACAAGCAAAAAGAATTGGTATAAGGTTCGCTATAGAAGATAAGTAATTAAAACTTACTTGAGAACTAGTAGTAAAATATAAATTAAAGTCCAGTGGTTATAAATTACAGTAACGAGAAGAGAAATCTATTCCTTTAGTACAAGCTTTCCTAATTAGTTCTAGACCACTGTATATCACACGCCTAATTAACTCGTGGGTTAATGGAGATAAAATAAATAAACAAGTTTATAAAAAATATGTTTTCTTGGCAAGCCTTTATTTGGCCTTCAATAAAAGGCTTTAAAATTATTGCAACTCCCAATTACGTTTTTTTATAATATAGGAAGGCAAACAAGCAGACGGATTTCCTGATGGTAAGAAATTGACGCCGCCTAGAGACACCAAATGTGATAATGGTGCGTTGCCAACCTGAGACCGGGATGTTATGCCTCGAGCAAAAGTAAGTTTATCGGCTACCTTACCCACCAAACCGGAACACGTCATGACGTTATGGCTGCAGGAATAGGTAAGGCGGTGGTACCAATCCGGTGAATCGCTGCGAAACTCTACCACCTAGTCAGATGTCACGGTGTTAGTGACAGTAAGCCTATGCTCGTCTTTTACGAGCTGCCTGGTAGGAAGGCAGATGGTCTATTCTACAGAGGAGCCCGGACAGACACAGGGAATAAAAATTATAGTCATAAGTTTCAAATAAAAAAGTGCCTTCTAAAATTAAACCTATGTCTATATTATAACTTCTTATTATATTTTCAAACCAGTTCCCCTATGTGATAGGCAAAGAGTATCAAGAACCAAAATCACGATATCTATAGATAAAAAATAAAGCCTTTTTGAACGTTTTATTCTATTCGGAGTATTATTATTGTAGTTCTTTAGAAATAAAAATTGAACTAGGGTAGTATTTTAAGTGGCTTAGCATCCCAAACTTAGGATGTCATTTTTGGTGTTAATGAGTGACTGGTACAGGACCATCAGGAAATTCATTTGATAATTTGCCCTATAATGTCCTAAAATCAATTATTCGAAAATATTAAAAAAAAGTATCATCACAATCAAATCCTTGAAGGGGTTAATATATGAATAATTAGGTGACACACGACTAGCCAAAAACACTTAGTCTCACAATGTGCTAGGTAGCGAACCTATCGCCACCCGAGCACATAATCCAATCACAGAAACGTTGGCCCTATTATAAAATAAAAAAAAGACAATTTCTTGTTGTTGCCCGACCCGGGTTTCGAACCCGAGACCTCATGAAGTCAAGCCCTACTCCGGACCGCTAGACCATAAATGCGCCTAAAAACTAAAAATCTTAAAAAAATAAAAAACAAAAAAGAAAAGTACACAATCCAACCCTGGTAAGTTTTCAAGGCCCAAACAGCATCCTAATCGATCGGTCGTTCACACCGCCCTGTGGCATCCTAAGCAAAAATATATTGGCGATATTAACGCGACGAACTTTAGGGAGGGCTTTGAACTTGCGTCGTTTTATGGTACTTTTATTGTTTGTTATGTAATTATTTGTCGAGTAATATTGTTTGATGTTATTATTGCTACATCAAAAGCTTTCATGTTGCTCACATTTTTACAATTTTTATGTGATAAGATAGCGAACAAATTTTGGGCGTGTCGGTCCAGGTCCGCCGAGTAAAAAAGACTGTCTTTCTGTCAGGCAGCTCGTAAGAGTTGAGCACTAGTTAAAATATAGTTCATCACCAATAAGACCACTGGTGGTAGAGTACTGTGCAATAACTTGCCTGGATAAGAATAGATAAGGCGGCGGAAGCCGGGCTCCTTTGTAGAATAGACAATCTGCCTTCCTTGCCAGGCAGCTCGTAAAAGGCGAACATAGGCTCACCGTCACTAACACCGATTTAGCAGCGACTCGCCCGGATCGATACCACTGCCTTACCTATTCCTGCCGCCATAACGTCATGACGTGTTCCGGTTCGAAGAGTAAGGTAGCTGGTAAACTTACTTTTGCTCGAGGCCTAACATCCCGGGCTCAGGTTGGCAACGCACCATTACCACCTTTGGTATCTCTAGGGGCGTGAATTTCTTAACATCAGGAAATCCGTCTGCTTGTTTGCCTTCCAATATCATAAAAAAAATCATGTTCAGGTCCAAGAGGTAGGGTTACCGGTAGACTTACACAACAGGCCTAAAATCTCGGCCACAGGATAGCGAAACATCTGTCACATCTATAATGTCTATAAGCCACGATGGTCTCTTACCATCAAGAGACCCTTGTACTTGTAAGCTGACTAATCACATAAAAACAAACGGCTCTAATGGTAAGAGAAACTTGTGCCCTGGGGGTGATTATGTAATTCAGTTACCAACTTAAAATGGATGAGTGTTCATCGAATCGCTGTCAAATGACGTGTTTTGTATTTGCTATCTCCAGTGACCAACAGAAATACAATAGAGATAGCAAACAGAAATGACGTCATTTGATGTACACTTTTACAGTTTGAGTTGACAACTGAGATACATAATCACCCCCCTGGTCATGGTTACAGTTTAGTGCCAAAAGAACCGACTCTTACTCTCTCTCTTACGAACTTCCTATTAGTTATAGAATATCAAGTCAAGCTAAGATCGTAACCATCAAATGAACGATTTCGTTTTGTTTCATTTTTTTAAATTTAAAATTAGCTCACTTTGCTATAATAATAAGTAAGTATAGATTTGCCTGAAATTGTAAGCTAAAGCTGATAAAAATACGACCACACTACAAAGGACATGTACACAAATGTTATAGTAGGAGTATAAACACAACATTTATTGTTATTATTTTTTAAATGTAGTCTAGTATCCTTTCTTTCTTTCTTTCTTCAATTCTTTATTGTACACAAAAAGTCAGAAAAAAAAGTAAATATGTAACAATATACAAAAGTACGACCACACTACAAAGGACATGTACACAAATGTTATAGTAGGAGTATAAACACAACATTTATTGTTATTTTTTTTAAATATAGTCTAGTATCCTTTCTTTCTTTCTTTCTTTCTTTAATTCTCTATTGTACACAAAAAGTCAGAAAACAAGTAAATATGTAACATTATACAAAAGTCGAGCTTATCTCTAAAAGAGATTTCTTCTAGCAAACCCAAAACAGTGAGAATGCATATAAAAGAAATGTAGAACATAGAGTACACAATACAAAAACTTAGTTTACAAAAAAAACACAAACTAAATTACTAATTATGACTAAAATGCCAACATGCTAATTAATTATACACCAAAATGCTCCATTAATGTCTTTTTAAAAACTGTTAATGAATGAACACTCCGAATTTCATAAGGCAATGAATTCCAGAGTTTCACAGCATTAAAAGTAAAAGAATGGTTATACAACATAGTGGAACCTCTTAAACCCACGCGGTGGATTGCGTAAGTAGATAAGGTCTAAGAAGCCATCTTTTTTATATATACTCGTATATTTTTGATATACAAGGGGAGGAAAACGAGCTAGTGATCATTGCTACCCACGGACATCCGCAACACCAGGAGTATCACAGGTCCGTCTTTCTGTCCTGTACAAAAAGTTTATGCGAAACAAGACATGTGCCATGCATTGTTGGGGTAAGTCTAACCTCTTTTAAGAACTCTATGTATATTATTCCCCGTGTTAGTCCAGGTTCCCTGTGTAAAATAGGCCTTCCAGCTTGGCAGTTCGTACTAAACGAGCAAAGCTTAAATTTGACATTACCAAACAAAGAGGTACTACTACCACTGTTGGTAGAGAGCTGAGTAGTAAATTGCCGGTGGGAACTAAATTTTTGCTATAGGGATAAGGACGAAGTTATATTTTGGTTCGAAGGGTAAAGTGGCCTTTAGCCTTGTAAATTATACCCAACATCCCATGACAGAAACTAACCTATTGCATCCACGGTATCTATAGGACACAGTTATCTCTTACCATTAGTGTGCTTGTTCTCTATTTTATACCATCAAAATCCATTGTCCAAAGTAAAGGTGCCGGGGTAACAATTGCGATCTATTTTTTCAGCCGAAACATGAAAAACAATTGAGTTAAATGATAGGTTGATGATCAATGTAGCCAACATTAAAACTCAACACCAGTCAAACCATTAAACATGCCTATTGCCAACTTAAATCACGATAACTCGGCCCCAGTCACTGAACTTTCAAGGCCCGATGTATTCAGATTGTTTGATAAAAGAGCATTATATGCAAAGGGGTTCGTGAAAAATATTCGTCAAACACAATTAGACCAGATGCTCCTTTTCATTAACCCGTCGAGATTTCTGGGAGCGCCCGACGAACATATGAAATCAAATCGTTTTGTTTTTGCACGCCGACGCATCGCAAATATAACGACAAGAGAGACTTCGCAACTTATAGAAGTGGCGTTTTTAGTAATTTATAAAATTCCTAGTGTACCAACACCTTGGTCCATCTACTTTATTGTGTACTATCTGAATCGACAGATGTTTTCCTGTTCAAACTGTAAATATTCAAATAATTTTAATTATTTTTTTCTTTCATAATATACTTCTACAGAAATTGAATAGCGTAAAAAAAAACAAAATCGCTTCATCCATGATATGTATTTCATCCTATTAATATTATAAATGCGAAAGTTTGTAAGTATGGATGTATGGATGTTTGTTACTCTTTCACGCTCGAATGGCTGAACGGATTTGTCTGAAATTTGGAAGACATATAGATTGTGACCTGGATTAACATATAGGCTATTTTTAATCCCGATCGCACACCGGGTTTCTGTGAAAACGTTGGCGAAGCCGCAGGTAGCAGCTAGTTTTAAATATTTGATAGTAGCAAGGATTTCACGAAGGTGTAAAGTACTTTGCTATGCTTAATTTGACTTGTTTGCCCTCTTGCGTATACGAGGACATAATATTTCGTCATAGATGATTTTTCAATCATACTAAATATTACATATTTTTAATGTACATTAACGTATACATGAAAATTCGAATACCGGTAGTCGGATCATGAAATTGTTTTATGGGATCTCCTGGGAGCTATAGTCTACGTTCTCACAAAGGAAATATAATTATTCATAAGCCGAATAATTTCGTAACAAACATGTACAATAAAAAAATGCTATTTTCTAGAATTGGCTAAAAATAACAAACCAGATAAATGATACATAACACAAAGAGAACCATCAGATAAGTTTTCTAGAAGAAATTAACAACCCATGAAGTAGTTGACATCACAACATTCTAAGAGTGTGTCTATCCAATTCGTAGTTCTTTAACGTTGTTAGATCAACGGCCGGCCGCCCTTGCACCGACCGTACGCCTCTTATGTAAAGCCAATGCACGATTTGTACGTATCCATTAATACAATATGATTTCAATTAGAAATACATTAGAATATGTATAATTTTTGCAATATTTACTTATTTTTTTGCAATTTTTATCACTAGCCTTTGTTTTAACACATTACTGACTAGATGCATAGATAGTGGCTGGTAGTACATATGATTTTGTGTTAGGTATTGTGTATGATGTGAATTTTTATATATAAATTACTTGTTGTTTATCAGCGACAATAGATTTGGTTAACTTCAATATGATCTTTATATAAACTTTCATCCATTGTTGTAGGTTTTGGGGGTTGAGTTATGAAAAGAAGCCTATATTTGAATTAAAGTTTTTAACTATATGTAAATCGAAAAATATCAAAATTGAAAGCTTTGTAGTCAGACAGACTTTGACATTTACAAACTATACTAACGTGGGAGTTGATTCGCTCTCCGTAGAATTATTTAGTGATTATTGAACTGCGAACTGCGTTATCCGACTGGGTAGAATCTTGCAATTAATAGAATACGAATTGCAATTCTATTCAGAAGACTCCCTTGTCTACGCTAGATATTATAAATGTACTAGCTGACCCGGCAGACGTTGTTCTGCTATTTTTTTTGTGATTTACACTCATCACTTGGGGTTATAAAAAATAGATGTTAGCTGATTCTCAGACCTACTTAATATCACCACAAAATTTCATGAGAATCGGTTAAGCCGTTTCGGAGGGGTACGGTAACTTACATTGTGACACGGGAATTTTATAGGTATACTAGCTGACCCGGCAGACGTTGTTCTGCTACTTTTTTTAAATGTGATTTTAGTAAAAAAAATCGGGTGAGTCACCCTTGTCACTTAGGGATATGAAAAATAGATATTGGCCGATTCACAGACCTACTCAATATGCTCACAAAATTTTACGAAAATCGGTCGAGCCTTTTCGGAGGAGTGCAATCACGCACACCGTGACACGAGAATTCTATATATTACATGTGTTCGCCACGAAGTATAAATATGGAACAGAATGGAAACTAAGACAAGTTGCTGAAATGCTTACTTTGACGCGGTTGGACCAAGGCAAACCCATGTTATTTTCTGTTATCGTTCGAGTTGCAATAACTACATACATAGTTTACAAATAATCTCATGGCGGGTGTCGGTTAATTTCAGCACGATATGAATTCGCTCGTGCCATGTTTAAAAAGATCGCGGAAACAAAAAAGACCATGATCAAACGTCCTGTTGTGGCATTCGATACTATGTCACTGCTGAAACAACTTAGGGGCCTCGTCAATAGACATGTTTTTGTGAGTGTGCCACTTTCGAAAGTTAGTAGGTAGTTGTTTCTGTGACTGTACCATATTCGTACTTTTATAGGTAGTTTCCATACTGTTACATATTTGTACTGTGTCGCCACTGTCGTGTCGGCTTTGGAAGGTCTTAATATAGCAGTAAATAGCACGAGTTAGTCCTTCAATAGATATTTACTTGCTTTTCTTTCTTCTTTCTTACTTTAAATTAAGGTAGGCAATAGAATATATTGTTCTACAATCCTAACCCAAAGTTAACAGCCTCCTAATGAAAACCTTGATGCCTACAGCTGAAGTGTTTTTATTACTACCCACAAATTTTTATCTTATCCCTCTTATCACGTGGTCTACCATCTATCACTAAAACGTTGTAGATTTTAATAGAATTACTGTTAAAAATATATTTATTTCAGTAAAAACCATTAACATAATTAGCATGGTGTGGAGGAGATCTTATTTTGAGTAAATCACTAATTGTGTTTGAAGATTTCACCCTTCCTTTATCTTTATAATATTATTCAGGACTATTTTATTTTTTTTATTCTAAAAAATAGTTTTACAAGCTTATAAAATATTAATTTTAATTCAATTAATGTATAGATTCATGATATTATGAATTGAAAAAATAAACAATTAATAATAAATGAATAATATGTATAAAAAATATTACAACTAAATGATTGATACGTAGAAAAAATATGTTTGTATGTGTGTGTTTGTGGTTGTCGGTGAGGGATGCGAAAAATACTAATTAAGGTTTTATAAACACGCGGAAAAAGTTTTTCTGTTTCTTCATACTCATACTTTTTCAGCCAGATTTTTAATTTTTGTTTCCATACTTTACAGGTGTTTTATATATTTCTAGTTTTCTGTTTATCGTGTTATATAAGTAGGACACCTGTGCTAAGTATTGGCGTTTTGCGAAAGCTGTTTTTGCATTGCTTTTAATAACAATAGTACCTCTCCTTCTTGTAATTAATATATCAGGGTTAATATTATTAGATTTGTGAATTTTTGTAACTGCATTCAATATATATACATTCCTTACTGTTAATAAATCACTAGTCAAATAAAGATATTTAGTTGGATGTCGAAAGGGTTTAAAAAACATGGTTTTTAGAACTGTGCTCTTTCTACTTTATAAAAAAACTATTTTTATTGCACCACCCCATAATGCTGGGATGCAATAACAAATAATGGATTGAGCTATCGATATGTATATTTGTTTTAATAAGAAGACTAAAGCTATGTGTCTCTTATATTTAAATATCCAAATGAGTTTTATAATACGGTTACTAAGTTGTCCAATATGATCATGCCAAGTAAATCTTGAGTCAACCACAATACCTAAATATTTGGCTTTTGTTACTTTTTCTAAGTTTGGGCAATCACAAACAAAACTGCTAGAATAATGGTTACATCTATTAATTTTTATAGTAAATTTTTCTAGTGGCTGGTTTTTGCAGGTTAATGAAAAACATATGAAATATATTTTGTTAATATTAAGCGTAACTAGATTACATTTTACTCAAGATGCAACAATGGATATTCCTGATTCAGCAGTCCTACGAGCCTCATCCCAATCACTATCTGAGAAGACAATAGCAGTATCGTCAGCATAAGAAAATACCTGAGCGCCATCTATCTTCATCTCACATAGGTCGTTTAAATATAAAAGGAAGAGAGTGGGCCCATGTACTCTTCCCTGGGGTACGCCGAATACTACATTTATTGTAAATCGGCACAAACAAGTGAACCAATATATATCTAGTATCATATCATTGAAATCGTTTGGTTGAAAGGAAGGTACATATAGCTCTAAAGTTAGGAAAACTCAGTAACCTTTAATAAAATAATTAAAAAAACCTTTAACTAACTTATAAAGTAGCTATCAACTTTACACGATAAAGTAGTTAAGACCCATATGGATCACGTGAGCTTTCGAACAAATGTTTTGAAACTGATTAATCTGTTCAAAAGTTATGATGCCATCGACATACACACAAACACTCGTCAATCTTATAACACACCTCTTTTGCCTTTGGTTAAAAATAAATTTGAATAAAAAAACGGCTGTAAATTTTCCCGTCTAGTATACCTCAATAGGCAACGACTATTGAAAAATAATAAATTAAACATTTTCGCTAAAAAACCTATACGTAATGTAGCCTAGAACCAAATTAATCCAGAAGTTCAAATGTTATTATGCCAAAGACAGACGCACATATTCAAACAAGCAAGTCAAACTTATATTACCCTCTCTTTAATTGCTTTAGATGAATTTCAAAGATCACGTCACTAAATTCGATGGGTTTACCAACTGGTAGTACAGTGTTTCGTCTAATATCTTCGAGTTTCATGATTGGACTTCTTTTTCATCATTCCAGTTATACCAGCTTAAGAGCTGCCAATGCGAAAACACTTTTTAGTATCATCGCCTGCAACTTGTTGTCTCTATCATTTTACTCATGATAGTACAATATAAAATATTTTTTTATGTGCTCGCCGTCTCATTTTGTCTAGCGAAAGAAATAAATTGACAATTGAGTTATGGGTATGTGAGCCTTAACAGTTAAAACATCTTAATGTTTTAACTGTTAAGGCTCACATACCCATAGCGCGTCTAATATCCATTCGATGCTTACGAATGAGCTGATAGCTATGAACACCCGGACCGATCTTCATAAACGTTAGCTAAGAACCATCTCGATTACGTTTAACTTTCAACACATCAACCGCATCTAAATCCGTCCATCCGATGAACGCCGCATGAGTCATGTTTTTTGGTGCGCGCAGCCGGCTCCATTTAATTTTAAGACGTTGTCACGTCAAAAACGTGTAGGTGTAATGGATACAAGCAGAATCCACTTGCAGTTCGTCAGATCATCGCTGATTTTATCTCATTATTGATACAAACATAATACTTAAGCCTTGTGTTATGTTGCTTATTGTTCACTCTAATTTGTATCCTGCACCTTTAACATTTTAACATTCCTGTTCGTTTGAGAAATAATCCCAATACAGGCCAGACTCCACTTTAATCAGTGCAATAAAAAACTACTTATTATGTACCATATCTTGAGCTTGACAAAGAAATTACAAACTTAGAAATATTGGTATAATATAGAAAAATAAATATAATTTAGCAAAAATGTCAATTAAAAATGTACGTATGTATTAACTATGTACCTATTTCGCTTCTTACAGTCAATATTAAAAACCTATCTACAGGTAAAGATGAAACGTCTAGAGTTTTGTTGCTAAGGTATTTTTGTTAATTATTGAAAATAACAGCGATTATCTGGAACTGATCTAAAATAGCACGGTCTATCTTAGATTGGCCATTAATTTTGGTGATTAGTCATTCAATGATTTTAAACGCCTTACTAGTCTTTGGATTTTCATAACAAAAATAAAAAAAAATATGTAGTAAAATCAAAAGTTATTTGAGCCACAATTTTTTGTATATATTTTATTAAATGATCAATATCTAAAAGCGTCAATTCCTATTTTTAAAGGATATACTACATGTACATGAATTACTGTTTCCTGTGAAACGATAATGTGAGTCAGATGGAACAATTTCGCTAATTATTTTTATTCTTGTAATTGTTGGTTGTTGCAAAAAAAAAAACATTTTGTAAATTTAGCGGAACAAAAAAATTAAGAAAACTTAACGAAAATATAAATTTTCCATTACTGCCACATGATTGACACAACTGAGCTTTTACTGTGAGTTGGTATAGACTACGATCGGTAAGATACATGTCGAAATCGATAACATTTTTGTTCTAAAAATGCTTTTTTCTTAGTTAATAATAGATGAGCTGTTCTTAGTGTTCATACAAATAATTTACAGAGACGGTAGCGAGTATAGTAAATTTGAAAAGCCGTACACTCATGGTAAGGTCTCTGTTAGTAGTTAGGACAACAAAATACCTGTCAAATAAGCGAACAAGCAACATCGGTTTTAGCAATACCAGGTCTGGGCGAAATTTATACAATGCGGTCTAAATGGAGTTCAAACCCTAACGAAAAAAGGCAAATATGAACCTTCTAGTCGAAAATACTACTAATTCAAAAAATCTTAAGTTTTTTGCTAAATTTAGTGAACTGACTAGGCCTTTTTCATGAATTATGTTAGCACTTTTAATCTGGCGCCGCGACGGTTGCTCTGGTACTGGTAAAAATAATGGTGACGGTGAAGGCTTGTTATTCAAGCCTGCTTGTCAAATGTCCTGTCCCGAAAGTTCAATACACTTGTTTCAACTTTCACCTACGAAACGTATCTATCAAAAAGGTGTTTGTCCTACCGGTCGTTAAACTAAGGGCCTGCGATATTGAGTAAACATTTTCACAATAGCGGCGTTATGTTTCTTAATGGTTTTTATGTGAAAGGTATTTAGATAAATTATATTAACCATTCAATCGTCTCTATGTTCTTGTATGTTAACAGAATGTTAATATGGTCCCGGGTTCGATAAAAACAACATTACTCGGGATGGGGATAAGTACCCGGTTGACGTCGGTCACCTATCTCATTGTGGGACTTAGTATCTTTGGCTAGTCGTGGATACTCTGACTACGTCTCCGTGGATATGGATTGTAGAAGATACTTTTTGTGTATTATTGTTACCTGATTTCTCCGTAGATTATCTTGTTGATTTTACAAGTTCTAACCTATTTCTATGTTGCGATACATCAACCAGTTCAGCTGTTCGTTTCCAGGTCCTCGCTATAGGATTGAGCATCTATTTCCCTGCTTGGAAGCTTGTAAGAAGTTGTAGCTTAAATAAATTACCAACAAGGTCACTAGTAATAGAGCGACTTGCCTGGGTAGGGGTTACCTGTTGCCTGAACTATTTCTGCCATTATAATGACGTTTTTTGCATTGACATGTCATATGTCATAGTACAGAGAAAAAGCTAGCTGATAAGCCTATATTGTCTCTTATGATGAGAGCCGGGTGCTTGTTTCCGGTCTTATTTGGCTCTTGTCCAACTCTTTGTTATTAGAGGGAGATCTAATGATTTCTCCTTATGGCCAGACATAAATAAATACACATACATACATTTACAGCAAGTCCCTTGCGAGATAAGCAAAGAATATTCCAGTGAAAGTGTATCGACTAAACAGACCTGCCTAAATTCATATACAATCCTTAGTAGTTTCATACAAAAATATCTATTTTGAGACTCATGAAACCGCTGTCTGTCCGACATATACGAATGTAACCAAGGTACATACATACATACATATCTTCACGCCAAGTCCCTTACGGGGTAGGCAGAGAGTATCGAGTGCCAGACCTCACGATCCTGACAAACCTGTCTTGCTTCCTTCACATTCATAACCCTTTTCATACAAATACGCCGGTTTCGGAGACTCTTGACACCACCCTCGGATAATATCCGATTGATCTGATCGTGAAATGTCAGCCTTGGTCTCCCCGGGTACCTACATGTAACCAAGGTCCTTCAGGTACCTACAATAGTTCATGTTCGCATGGTATATTTGTAGTGTCAATCTTTTATTTGCTATTTTTTCCATATGACCGAACAAACGGAACATGCTAGTTCTCATTTTTACACCAACATCACTGGCGAATGTTAGAAGTTTATAGTAAACTTCATGTTATTTCTGAATGCTCCTGTCTTGAAAATAGTAAATTATAATATATAATAATATTAAATATTGGTTTTTATCATTTTAAAAAGGAACTATCACTTGCTATTGATGGAATAATTGCGTAACAAACATATAAAACTAAAAATAAACATACAGTCAAATTGAGAACCTCCTCCTGTTTTGGAGTTGGTTAAAAAGAAGAGGTCATCAACACTACTGTTTGTTTTTAGCACTTTTATATCGCGATTGCTCAGCAAATGATGAACAGAATTTGATAGACAGTTTTGGGAAAATGTATTTAATGTCAAAAGTCAAAAATTAATTGCCGGATCTTTTTTGTCATTTACACGGAACCACTACAGCATCATGGCCTGACATTCGTAAATATAAACAATCAAATCGCGACGTGGTCATGAATAGCGGGTTTTTGCAATTTCACTGCGCTTCAGTTACTAAAAATTTCCTTCCTTACTTTGTTGTCAATTATTTTTATAATAAGACAATATCTAGGTTAAGTTTATATTAATTAGAATAATGAACTAAGCCAACGATAATAACAGTGTTATTAACGTTATGATAATGGAATAATTGTTGTAATAATTATTTATTACATGAGAACGACTTTCCTCGGGCTGTTATTAGATAGATAAATTATTTATACATTATTTTATTCGTAAACTAATAAATATTTAGATTAGAAATGTAATTTATTACTAGAGCGTTTGTAATAAACAATATTTATAGTGTTTTATTTGTGGTAAAGACAAACAAAGAGTAATCGCCTGTGACACGATTACATTGATATAAAAAAAGTATCTTCACGCCCATATCCTCGAAGAAGTAGGCAGAGGCACAACCAGGGCACCTACGACTAGCCGAAGACACTAAGTCCCACAATGTGATAGGCGGCAAGCCTATCGCCAACCGGGCACATTTCCAATCCCAAACAACGTTTTTTTTTATTAGACACTTGGAAAAATCCAATTTTCTTTTTGTTGTCCGACCCGGGATTCGAACCCGGGACCTCACGTAGTCCGACAACTGAACCGCTAGACCTCAGGGGCGATATTGATATAGTTTTTATTATATTGGATCAGACAGTAACATAGGTGCATGGAACGTTAAACTTGTTTGCTGTTTTATCACTTAAGAAAACTCATTAACTTAGCATCCTACCAGCATAGTCTCCGAAAAATAGTAGATAACATTATAAAGGAAGTAAGTTTATATGTAATTTAAATTTAAATTAATAATTTTTGTTATAAGCTTTTATTTCTATCGGCTTTTCCCATTCATATACTTGAGAAGTATTATTATAGACGTGTTAAACAAGCTTAAAAGATAGGATAGTTCCTATTTCTACCTTCCGATTCCATCATCATCAAAATTATGTATGCCAATGTAGCTTGGAAGTGGATCTAATTCGATTCGCAATTTCCCATCCCGACAAACATACCCATATTGCAAGTTAAATAAAAACTTTTAAAACAAATGGTTAGGGCATTCGTCGGCTTGAGACGAAAGGATGTATAGGTTCAAATCCAGTCTGGGCGATATTTTTTCTTTCTTTAATTTTTTTAGAAATTTTATCCAAGCACAGGGCAAGTACTAAAAATAAATATACCTTGAAAGAAATGAAAGTTATGGCCATTATAAATGTGAATTTTATCTGTAACGATGAACTCATTTAGTAGGTACTCAAAACTGTAACTACATACGAGTATAGAACATAACTACACACGTAAACGGCTAAGTAATTTCTAAATTTCGGCACAGGATTGGAATCCTCAGTAGCTCAAATGGTTAAAGCATTCGTCGGCTTGAGACGAAAGGGTTCAGGTTAAAATCCTGTCTGGGGTGATTTTTTCTTTTTTAAAATTTGTAATAAATAAAAATAAATAATTTGTTTTTCCAGCCTAATTTCGGATTTCATCGTCGAATTTCAACGCAATTAACGTAAATAAACGTTTAGTCACTAGTCAAGAGTGTCAATCATGTCAATTTTATTGTTAACTAACTGCTACCTGCGGCTTCGCCCGCGTTTTCACAGAAACCCGGTGTGCGATCGGGATTAAAAATAGCCTATATCCAGGTCACAATCTATCTGTCTTCCAAATTTCAGACAAATCCGTTTAGCCATTCGAGCGTGAAAGAGTAACAAACATCCACACATCCATACTTACAAACTTTCGCATTTATAATATTAATAGGAAGAAATGTTGGTTATTGTACATATTTTATTAATAAACAATCAAGTGGTAAGTAGATTGTCAGAGGACGGGGAAAATAATGTTGTCAATTTTAAAAGAGAACTTGCTGTAGCTTATTAACGGGATCACAACTCATTTACACTGAACTTAGTTCTATTAAACTCGGTTTTCAACATGATCGGTGAAATAAGCTCTTAAATGTTCATCACTCAACTGTCTGCTGCTAGTCGGTGGAGTTAGGAGTGTACACAAATCAACGTTTATAAATGTACATCAACGGACGTGCGAACGAGACGGTCAATCTAAACCTAACCTAATCTATATAAATGAATGCCCATTTCGCGTGGTCATCGCATCATACCAATTTTGTTAATTCTTTTTGGAACGAAGATCCATATTGCGCGTTATGAATGGGGGCTAGACGGAAAAAATTCTTACGAAAATGCTGTCACGACACTTTTTGCTCTGTGGTCTAGCGGTTCAGTAGTTGAACTTGACTGCATGAGGTCCCGGGTTCGAATCCCGGGTCGGACAATTTTTTTATTTTTTTTTTCATTTTCTATTTTTAAATTATCATTTTCATTTCTATTTTTTATTTCATGATTTTTTTATATTATTAAATTCTTTTTTTTTATTTCATGTTTCTCTGTCTATCTATCTCTATAAGAGAGATAGAGATAGAGATTACTAGAGATTGATAGAGATTGAGAGAGAGAGGGGGGGGGGAGAAATAACTTCGTTCCATCCGGGTGTCTCTCAACTTTTTTTTTTGTGTTAGTTTTATTTAGAAGAAGGTTCTTATGAAAAGAAAAATCGGGAAAAGGGCTTTATTTAATCCAAACCCATCCTATTATTGGATAATAAGTTCGTATCGCTTGAAATTAACAGTAATTATGGAAGTAACTGTTAATTTCAAGCGATACGAACTTCTTTAGATTGACTAGTTAATTATAATCTAGCGACCCGCCCCGGCTTCGCGCGGTTATGAAATATACATATAAAAACAAAGACAACAAAAAGAAAATTGGGTTTTTCCAATTTTCTTATTAAAAAAAATGTTGCTCGGGATTGGAAATGGGCCCGGTTGGCGATAGGCTATCCTATCACACTGCGGGACTTAGTGTCTTCGGCTAGTCGTGGGTCTCCTGCTTGTGCCTCTGCCTACGCCTTCGGGGATATGGGCGTGAAGATACTTTAAAAAAGCCGCATCAAAATCCATTGCGTAGTTTAAAAGATTTAAGCATACAAAGGCCATAGGGACAATGGAAGCGACTTTGTTTTATACTATGTAGGGTAACGGCATAAATTATTTGAGAGTAAAATATCAAAAACCAAATATGTATAATCAAAAAATGCTGTAGTTAAAAACATTAGCCGGACAAGGGTTCGCGTAAATATTTCTTATCTGTGAATAAACATATTTCTCCAATTACACTTTTCACCCACCCCTTACTAATACCTTACTTATCAGTTTATCTTGTTGTGTGACAGTTACAAAAAGAGGTAGGTACATTTACTTATCTTTTCTTTGTCTGAATGAAAATGCATTTTCATAATTTTACCACCGCATCCTAGTAGGCAAAGATCTATTTATTTGCAGCTGCTGAAGGAATTCTGTAATATGACGAAAAACTCTAAAAAAATGTGTGAGAGTGGCCCTACCACCTTTGCCCTTGCCTAAAAACTTTACACATGTAATATACGTAACATGCATTTCCCAAATCACTTATTTCATCAGTTTATAAAGCGCAGGACAACCTTTACTGCTGTCCTACAGTAATGTGAAAATCTTGGTTATTAAATCCTATACAAATAATAAGTATATTCTAATCAGCAACCCTTTTGCTCTCGATGCTCTAGAGTGAATCCAGCATTTGTCAGAAGATTTTTTTACTTTTATTTTTACCACATTTTAATTTTATACTGGCTGCTCTGGTGAACTTTGTTCCTCCCGTTCAGTGAGAATGGGAAAAATGTTAATTCTCGCAGTCGAAGGGGTAAAAAGTATCCTGTATCCTTCACCTGGTTTTAAATGCCTCCCAATCAATTTTCAGCCAAATCGGTTCAGCCATTCTTGTGTTATAAATAGTGTATTTAACACGGCTATCTTTTATAAGTATAGATTTATATCTTCAAATTGAATTTATCATCTTAATTGCAAAACATCCATGATTTAACATGAATAATACTGAACGATTACTATGTTGCTAGGTTTAGAACCTAGACGCTTACATCATTTCATGTTTTTTAAAACATTAACACACTTATATTTTTTAAATCCGTTACTTATAAGGCATTTCATTATAGCATATTACAAGGGCAGATGTGTGTGCGTGCAGACTGCACCTTGCATATATACACAATGCCGTATTGCACGTGTGTGTGCACCCTTCCCGTCTCGTATAACTTTATTTTCTTCTGAAAGGAAGATTTTATCTCCTAGTACATTATGATAAGGTTTATTTTAAAAATGTAGCTGGTAAAAGTTAAGTTGACGTGTATTTTGATACACATACTACACAGGTAGGGTTGCCACATCTGATATATCTTATTGTTTTATCGTTCCATAACATCTTTCCTACATAATAGATAGTTAATACATTACTATAAATATAATATTTTCGATTTTTACTGCGCTATGGTCATTCCATGTGGTTTCATTGACAAAATGATGGTAGTTAAATGCTTAATTTTAAATTCAGACTACTTTATTTCATTTTCGTTTTTTTAGAGGATAAACATATAATCTAATCTTGTCATTAAAACCAATACTTTTGGATGTACCAACAATGATTAAAAGTAAGGATATTTAACGTAAAGGTTTCTGAATTATTTTGTTTTTTTTTTTCAATTTTTAACGTGGTATATGACAACGTGGTTTGTAGGTTTGATATAGAAACCGGTTGATAGATCCGTGAAAGTGAACGACGATATATGAATTGTATGTTTCATAGATGTGTGTATATCTGTTTGACAGGGACTGGTAACGGTTGCCAGGTATATAGTTGATTCCCAGCAACTATATTTGTAATGAAGAAGTGGCAACCCTATGCAAGGGGGCGTGCGTGTGATGTATGCATGTGTGAGTTCACCTTGAAAAGCGCCAGTTCTTTGTGCAATGGGTTATTCGGTTAATGGCACCAAGAAAGTCAATGGCGCGGGATGCTTAACGTACCGTCAGACTATTCAATTACAATGTTGGTAATGTACAGATATAATGTAAACGTAAAGCAAATAAAGTTTAGTGGAAAAATGTCAACCTTTTAATGGAAGTAGCAACAGAAAATATTAATTAATTCCGTAATTTACTAATTTGCTCCTCTTTGTTATCAGTTTTGTAGCTCTCCAACGGAAACAATTTTAGTAATCGGTGAATAACAAGGTTGGCCTTTTCCGGACCACTGACTTATTGGCATGACAATAATTGGCACAAAAGTAGAGAGTCCATTAGTACACAGGTCTTGTTCCTCGATATCTAGCTTGCTTGCGTTAGTCGAAGATAGCTTTAAACTGATTCATATGCTATAAATTTGGAAATAAATTTAGACTACAAAACCTAGAAAGACAGACCATTATATACTAATATTGAACTTGAGCTCTATACTCGTCTCTTACGAGATGCCTGGCGGGGAAGCAGATGGTATATACTAAACAACGAACGGACGAGGACAAACGACCAACTCCTTAGTAATAAAAAATGATTTTTTTGTGTAAACCTTACAAAATATCTCGAAATACCCGCTTGCGTGTCCTGTGCCGCACTCATGCGCAGGCGCATAGGGCACGCATACCAGCGCGCAACCGCATATGTTGCGGTAGGTCTGTACCGTTCTAGCTACGCTTGTTGAGGATCTATGCTGAACCGTACATTTTTTTGTAAGCGGCTAATAAGCCAAGTTGCTAATATCTGATAGGTTAAAGCTACCAAAACGGTAATGCCAGTCTAAGGTTGGCATATGAAACCTACGACTATTTTGTGAAATGACCTGCTAACCAAACTATAAAGCTAAACATGAAAATGACAAAATTTGGCATTGGCAATAAATAAGATGATGATACCAAGTAGATACAGAACTCTTCATCAATCGTTTTGTTACAATACAATACAATAACTCTTCATTTTGCATCAAATATAGAGAAATTAAAAAAACATAAAAAAATTAAAAGAAAGGAAATAAACATTTTCTAGCTTACTAACTCTTTATTCATTTTATCGATTTTTACATTCCTTCAAATGGGTTGAGGATCTATAAACAATGATATCAATGATAGAAATGCGCCAAGATCAATATTCCTGATTATCTACTGTTTTCTGTCTCGCATTGAGAGTAGTTTAGGTAAACCTGCTATTACGTATACCTCATAATAACCTAGTGGTTACCAGATTTTTATGCATATCCTGACGACAAGCGCATGCGTACCAGCAAGCATCAAATAAGTTTTGTGGTAAGTCTGTTTTATTCTAGTCACTTGATGTGTATCACGCTTTGTAAATTTCCGATTATCAACTTATTTATATTATAGTCTGTACTAATATTACAGATCTGTTCCGTTTTAAAATTACTTGATGACTATCACACTTTGGTATACTGTAAATTCATTTTTTTTAAATAGTTTCCAACCCATTACCACTCATGCATCTACAAATCTAGTGGTTGTCGGAGTCGCACTCATGCGCTGACGAACAGCACATACTTAAGAAGGAAACACAAACATGTTGAGGTAGGTCTGGATGATTGTATTATGCAATATATTTATGACCCATTCATACTAAGAATACTTTCAACCCATTGCTAATGGCTGTAATAGACTAGTGGTTATCAGAAACCTACTCTTGGGCAGCCTTTCAGGCTATGATCCAGAAACGTGGTGTAGCCATAGGTGATGAGGATTTTAGCAGCTAAGTATAGCAGTCGAGTTTGCTAAGTATTTGTTTTATATGTTCCTCATCGTGTACTAAATTTCATAAGAAGAAATGTAATATACTGGTGAGAAAACCAATGTTACGTTAACGTTTACTATAGCACACGGCTTTGCTGGCATATTAAGGTTGCTAAGATTTTGGTTGAGATTTTTTGAGAAAAAGAAGACCATGTGTTACCATCATGCTTTTTGTTGCAAAAGTCTTTAATATTGGTTCAGCCGTTTGAAAAAGTATATATTCTTAATATTAAAACCAGGCATAAGATGGAGTCGTCTGCCTGATGGGAAGTAGTCACCACTATGCATAGATTGCAACAAGAACTAGCAGCAAATCGATGGATATCTTTAAAGAAATTGACCGTCATTTTAAAAATTTAATTTAAAAAGCGTTGTTAAGGAAGCTGCTCCACAGTTTGACTGTTTGAATAGAGAAGTTGAGAGAGAAACGAACAAAACATTTTGTCAGTTATCTATATATTAATACATGATGCCAAAACTTTCGACCCCTTTTTACGAAAATTACTCGGACGGAGGAGCATAAAATTTAGCACAATTATAGTTTACGTGTGGGAGAAGTGCAGAATGCAAATATTTTTCAATAATAATGCTTTTAAAGTACATTA
>NJDC01000131.1:486446-505085 GCA_002245475.1 Calephelis virginiensis
GACCGACATTCTCATTAGACATCGTCGTAAGTATGTTATAATAAATAGTTTGTTGTATTTTATAACTACACCACACAGTCTATATTATTATACTGTCTACGCTAATATTACGAATATTAAAATGTGTTTGTCACAAATTTCCGCCTAAGTGCCACGAAATTTGGTACTAAGATACATTGTGACTTAAAGACAGACATAGGCTACTTTTTTTTATCCTAATATCGTGTTTCATGAGTTTTTGAAGTGAAAACTTCTTTAGCGGCGTTGCGCACTTTTTTGGAATGGGTAAAAACTTTTAAACTCGTGTCAGGACACGTGACTTAAAATTTCTTAAGGCGAAAATTCGTAAGACGGCACAGGGTGCTTGCGCAAATATTCGTGTTGCCATGTTTGTGTACGATAGCGCAATAAAAGAATATTGTATTTTACCATATAATTGATAGTACTTTCATACTGATAATTAAAGCAATTCGTGGAAAATTATTCCCTAACCATTCCAAGATATCAAAAATGCACAACGTTAATATTCAAGTTTTCACTTCTGCCAGAAAAGATTTGATGATTAAGTTATTTTATTAGATGTGTGTACTTCTAGTTAAAATATCATAGTGATAATATATCCTGCTATAAAGGTATATGTATAAACTTTACTCTCTGTTGAACCAAAGGTTGACTGATGCAGAATGCCTTTAGGCATTAACTTCGCCGTTTGTACAAACTAATTTTGTTTGGTTATTATACACCAAACAAAAGTTAAGTAAATAAATATGTAGAAAGTAGTGATAGAAAATGATTTTTATACAGAAAAACTGCAAAATACGTACTATAGGTCCAGAGCAATTGAGAATCGTCTCCTTTTTTGGAAGTCGGTGGAAAATCAAACGTTTCATAATATTACTTTGTCTGAATAAACAAATATATACAAAGTTAAGTGTAATTTAAGAATCATTAGTAGAATCTACATCAGACTTTAAAGGCACAAACCGTTAAGGTCCTGTTTTAAAAAGAGCATAATCAAAGGTTCTAAAATCCATATCCATACTAATGTTATGCATACGAAAGTCGATCTATTTCTTTGTTACGCCTTTACGGCTAAACCATACTAATGTATGATACATATGAAAGTTGGTCTATTTTCCTGTTAGGCTTATACGGCTAAACCGCTAAACTAATTTTGATAAAATTTTGATATGCACATACTCAAGAAAGAGTTCAAATATAGATTCCTTTTTTAAAAAAAATACCTCCAAAGGATTTTAATGGGGGAATTTTTTTTTATGAACATCGTATCAGCTAGGAACCATAACATCAAAAGGTACTCTTCTTCCTACTTTGGAAGTCGGTTAAAACTACTAAAGGTTGAAAGTTTTCACTGAATCATTGTATAATGCGAGTAAAAATACTCAACAATAGTATCATTGTATGTCGTCCATCAGGATGACTAAAGGGATGTAGCCCGAAGGTCAACAGCTTCTCGGCGACTGTTACCGACCCTGAGATCTGTTCCTAGTTCCAATCGAACGATCTAGAAAAACTTGTTCGGGACCATTTATTTTTCACTGTGAAAAATGTTTTTGCCTGACCAATGTCTTCTTGTAATAAATTTTTAATGCTCAATTGTTTCTATCCTTGTCACATGGTTAACTTAAATTTTTCACTTAATTCAATTAGATAATAATTCATACATAAAACACTCTACTTTTAAATTAATTTAACTTTGGATCTCTTTCATAAATATGCCAATATAATTTTCTATCGGGTGAGTTTTGCGTCATCAAATTAAATAAAAAAAAAGTGTGTGTGTACTTATGTACACGCGTTAGAAGTTATACTTCTTCGTCGTAATAAGATAAAAATCTTTTTAAAAACTAAAATGTTATCTATAGCTAACTTCATAGCTAACTTCATCATGTCGGTTTTTCGTGACGGTGTGCGCACGCATCGTAAAAAATTACCCTCATCATTTTTTCCTAACGCGCCACAAGAAGTATAACTTCAAAATTAAACAATAAAATATTAAAAAGGAATGTCAGTGTCTTCATGAGTACAAATAAAAGTAGATACCTACTCGTTTTTAAATATAAAATGACGTACGACTAAAACCAGGGTTTCAGGTATTTACACACGGGGTTAGATTTTGGTAATATAATTTTTTACCATGACGCAATACCTACCAGATGAAAAGTGATGTTAGCGTCCTTGTTAGAATGTCTAATTAAACATGAACAAACTTAAAATTAAAAACTTTCTATATTTAACGCAACAAACCTATCTTAAATGAAGCAAAGACATCATTTCAGTTTTCAAACGAAAAATATAGCAAAGAAGTCGGTTTAATCATTTAGGAGTTCTTATGCCACAGACAAGCATCCATTCAGACACAAACTTACAACACTCGTCTTTTTTGATCTACCCAAAAAAAGGCTCTAAGTTTAACACTGTTAAAATAATAAATATTTTTTTATAAGAAAATCCTTTTTTTTGTCATTGTATTTTATATCAGATACTTTACAAATTCACCGTGATAGTCATGTTATTTTATTGCATTTTCATCTTAGAGCTATCGTTTTGATTTTATCTGTTTTTGTTTCTAAAATTGAATGACTCAGTGTCTCTCCCCTCCAAAGAACACTGTATAAGTGAATCAGGCGGGAATATGATTCCTTTTTTTATTTACTCTGTTTATCTTTCAACTCCGTCAGTAGACATGGTTTTCCCAGCAAACAGGAAAATTATACAGTCCCTTACAATATCTCAGAGCATCTTACATAATTTTAAAACTACCCGTGGTTCATGTGAACAAGACCCAAATTCTTATATCCGTAGTTACAATAAATTTAATCTGCATGATATGTAACCTTTATAAATATATTATGTTATGTTTTTCCAATTGTTGATCTAGTACACTGAGTAGAATAGACCATCTGCCAAGAGAGACCAGGCAGCTCGTAAGAAGCGAGCACAGTTTAAAATATAGATCATTACCAACAAGGCTACTGGTGATAGAAGACTTGTACAATAAGCTTTTAATCCGAACCTCAAAATAGCGACACATCTGTAACATCTATGGTGTGTATAGGCCACGCTTGTCTTTTACCATCAGGAAAGCCGTATGCTTGTTTGCTGATCTCATAAAAATGAAGAAGTTATTCACTTTGCAAATTAAAGTAACAAACTGTCATAAGTCATGAAAGGTTTTTCAAATAATCTCCTGATTTTTTTGTAGAAATTAAAACAATGTTAAGTTTTGTCATATTTTTTCAATTACCAGATATGTTTATCTGTTATTTATTATAACGCAAATTAACAAAATAATTTATTTTAATTAAAACAATAATTTCTAGTTCCATTATTATAATAATATTCATATTAAAGAAAATACTAACATAGTAGAAGATCCGAACTTAAGTCGACCTTCACCGAGCTGATAACAGAATAAAATGTATTTTATAATAAATGTGTTATACCACAGAATATATTAAAAATGGGTTGCCAAAAAAATCCTGGACAGAATATTTTTAATTATTTTTAAAAAAATGATTTTTCATTAAATGTTGCAACATCATGATAATAAGAAAATATTACTCTGACGTAAAATATAAAACATATAGAATGTGCAGAAAAAATAATTAAAAATATTCTGTTCACGATTTTTTTGGCAACCCACTTTTAATATATTCTGTGATATACTACATTTATTATAAAATACATTGTATTCTATTATCAGCTCGGTGAAGGTCGACTTAAGTTCGGATCTTAGACCAATACATAACTTTAATAATTCAACAGACACGTAAGTTTGTACTTTTATTACAAACTAGCTGTTTGTCCCTTCACCCCTTATTACAGTTGTATGGGGGTTACTTTTGAACTTGGAACTCTAATTTTATGCATGTGTATCATATTTCATTAAAATTGGTTTACTCTTGAGAAAGCAGCAGACAGGCACATATACTTTTGCACTTTCAATACTCGTAATGTGGATAAATTTAGTATTTGTATTTTAATTTTATTTAAATTTATTACTTTATAATCTTTGTTATGTGCAAGAAAGAGTTAATAACAACATTTGTGAAAGCATAATCCTTGATTCAATTCATATAATCCCTAAGGCCACATCTGAGTTGCATTATCTTTGTCCACACACCGGATGACGCTGTGTAAATTTAGCAACAGGTTCAGGGACAGGCGCGTACGCAGACGCGGCCATCTTGCTTTTGTTGCAACTGAATTGCATGTTGTTTATAGACGTTTTACTGCTGAATTAAACAACGTCATTATTTCTTATTTATTTAACACTTTAACATCCAAGATGACGCTGAATCTTATATGTTTATAAAATGAATTGAATTTATATGACTCTTCTGTTTTGTGATGTGATCTTTGATTTCTCTGTGATTATTATTTATAGGCAAATATATAAACTGTTTTATAGAGTTGGAGGGCATTTACGCAAACTAATTTCCTGATGGTAAGAAATACACGTCGCTAGATAACAAAATGTCTATGACAATATATCCATGACAATAAAAGTGGTAATGGTGCGTTGCCAAAATTAATCTAGAATGTTAAGCTTCTTGTGAAACTAAGCATACCAACTTCCCTTCTAACCAATACTTACAAAACAGTGGCGAGTACTGACATAATGGCAGGAATAGTTAAGGCTAAACCGGATAAAATATTGCAAACAACTAACACATAATTACAGCTACGGTGTCAGTAAAAACAAACGAGTCTTATGAGCTGAATGGTTTATATTTCAGTGGACTCCGTGTATGTCACAGAAAAAAATACCAAGTTTTTACACGGAATATTAAAAAAAACATCATAAATAAATACGGAAAGCCTAGATCCATCAAAGAGTTTACTGGTGCGTTGATTAGTCTGGAATGTGAAGCCTTTTATGCGAGTAGATTCAAATACAGCCCTTCATTTCAAATCAAAATTCAACATTGACGAATACCGACTTAACGTAAGGCAAATAATCGCAGAGTTGTAACATCTAGTCTCGGTCACGGTAATAGTGATAAATCAATAGACTTTTACCAATATGTCCAAATTTAGTGGCATGTTTAAGGCCAGGCGCGAATCATGTCCTATGCGGCCATCTTGTATTTGTTGCAAATTGAAAGTTGTTTATTGACGTTTTACAGCTGAATTGAACAAAGCAATTACTTTTTGTTTAACACTTTAAAGTGCCACGAGACACTGAGTATAAAAGGATACTCTACAAATTGAATCCAAGTTTTATGGCCTTTTCATTCCTTCGTGTATATCTGCGACGGTCTTTTGATTATATTAGTAATGTCGTGTATTTAAAATACAATCACAAACATATCATGAACTTAAGTTGTCCCGTAGATATTGTTAACAAAATAAAGTAACCATAGTTCACTTTTTGCCTACAGAGACTACTTAAGGTACTTAAGGTATATACAAAAAATCATAAACCAATTAGACATTGATTTAACCCCAAAGCAAATTAGGTAGGCCTGTGATATGGGTGTTAGTCAAAGCTACTAACTAGACATGTTTATCTAAAGAAATACTGGAATAAACGTAATAAACATTAAAACCAAGAAATAAATAAGTTCGATCATTGAAATGAACACGAGCCTCTCGGATGACTAGTGGTGTTAGACTATCGATCAATGATATTTTATTTTATTATTACAAATGTCTATTTTCTTAACCCCCGCCGAAAAAAGAGAGTTGTTATAAGTTTGGCGTGTGTGTGTATGGCATCTTATATTTTGAACGAACGGATCGATTTCGAAGTAGATATTTAGTTTGAAAGCTGATGTGATCGAGATGGTTCTTAGCTACATTGCATGTAAATTTTAGAAACATTTTAAGTGTTATTATTCTTTATTGTTTGGAAATTCATTTTAATAGATTTGTTTTGTACTAAAATATTATACTTAGCTATTCCGCGGATGTGCTGCAGTTTTTAAAGGAAAAGACATCCACCAAGCATATGCCCGGCGACTAGCGGTCCTGTGTTGGACATGACATCGTAGGGTCCAGGGATCGATCGCTGGGCCGGACAACAAAAAATTTGTTTTTTCAATTTTCTGATAAGAACTGCGTTTTCCGGGATTAGAGAAGGGCCCGGTTGGCGAAATTCTTGCCACCTATCACATCGTGGGACTTAGGCTGGATTTTACAGTCAAATTTAAACGTGAACATTGTGAAAGCGCATTTAATCGATTTTCAAGAATATCAATTATGTCAATTTTACTGTGAAAGAAATTTAGGTTTCTGTAAATATTTTATTATAAAATATTTTACGAGCTAAGTAGATTCTCAGGAGATGGAGGTAAGACTTTTGTCAATCATAAAAGAGTAGATTATAAATTGGATCAAAACTGAAAATGGAACCCGTTTACACTGTATGAACTTAGTTTTACAGAACTCGGTTTTATATCAATATAATCGGTGAAATTATCTCTTACTGTCTTTGGCTACTCGTGGGTGTCCTAGTAGTACCTATGCCTACCTCTTTAAGGATACGATGTGAAGATACTAACTAACAAGCACGGCTCTTTCGATGATAAGATACAACCATAGGTGTTATAGGTTCGCTAGATTTTAGTTCTAGGAAAAGTACCAGTAACCATATACTTTCGTCCACCGTCTACCACTACGTCATTAATACGAATTGGCAAAAGCGACAGATACCTATCTGTCTATCCTATCCGGGCAAGTTGTTTCAAAACACTTTACCACCAATGGTCTGGTCGGCAATCAACACAAATTTAATCAGTATATGTCTCTTACCAAATGTCAGGTGTAATTTTTTTTATGACATTGGAAGGCAAACAAGCAGACGGATTTTCTGATGGTAAGAAATGCCCGCCGCCTAGAGACACCAAATGTGTTAATGGTGCGTTGCCAACCGGAGGCCGGGATGTTAGGCCTCGAGCAAAAGGAAGTGAGTAAATATTTAACTTGTAACTATAGTTTACAAAACCAAGAAAACCAATGGAGCTTTAGTTGTTTGTTACTGTCTACGATTGGTAGATCGGTGAATCTTGCGAATGCTTCAATCCATTAAGAGGGTCTTGCTGTGCTGTATGGAGGGTTACGCGATGGAGTTACTAGTGAACATTTGGAACTGAACTCACTGCTGGTACAAGGGTCGCTCAATGACTATCTTTCGAAAACTCCTGCGTCTAAACCAGGGAAAAAAATGTATAGGGTAAAATATATCATTTTAACTGCGACCTACACATATTTGTATACATTCATCAAACGTCAAGGACTCTTCATGGTGAGCGAGCGCACGAATCCAAGAATTGTGCTTGTTTGTACATTTTAGGCTAATATTTTAAGCTAATCTTTTATGCGACCAGGTTTGAAACGTTGGAAACGTGAAAACGTTTGAAGCTTAACTCAAACCCTTTGCGTATTTCCAGGCATCGTAATACATTTATTTTCTTTCAGTTTAAAGTTTTTGCACTGTTCAATTATAAAGGAAATGTTGCAGAATCCATTGATTGCGGATTATTCCACTTAACCAGTTTCTACAATAAGACCGCCTTTGCCGATAAATGCTAACGTTTAAGATGTCTTTAAATTACTCTGTTTTTATGTGATCCGCGGTACGTTAGAAAGTGTACTGGTGGGAAATATTTTTTCATTTGACATTTTTTCCGGAGGCTCTTTTTCTTTCAATGGATAACAACAGTCGTAACGAAACATTTTATACTAATTAAACTAATTAATTTTAGCATATCTGTAGTGGAGGAAGGCAGATGAGTTTCCTGGCAATAAGGAATACATTTTTGGCATATATTCTTCAAAAATGTAATGCCAATCTTGAGTGGGAATATTAAGCTATTTTCATTATAATTTTGTCGACGGGTTTATCCTCTAAACTGGAAATTACCTCAACAGTTTCATAGTTCTTCTAAAGCTTGTTTGATTTGCCTTCTATATTATTACGGAGCTAGACGTCACTAAAGATCTCTATTTGTTATCACATTAAACAGCAAAAAAGTACACGTCTCTCCATATTGTAAGAGATAACCGTAGCTTATAGACACCATAGATTTAGTAAGTGTTTCACTGTTCTGTAGTAGGGGTTGTCCCCGTGTTGGTCCGGGCTCCTTTGTAGAATAGACCATCTGCCTTCCTTGCCAGGCAGCTCGTAAAAGGCGAGCATAGGCTCAACGTCACTAACACCGTGACATCTGACTAGGTGGTAGAGTTGAGCAGCGACTCGCCAGTATTGGTACCACCGCCTTACCTATTCCTGCCGCCATAACGTCATAATGTGGGATACTTTTGCTCGAGGCCTAACATCCCGGCCTCAGGTTGGCAACGCACCATTACCACCTTTGGTGTCTCTAGGCGACGTGAATTTCTTAACATCAGGGAATCCGTCTACTTGTTTGCCTTCCAATGTCATAAAAAAAGGGGTGTTAGCATAGAAAGTAGGATAAGGAGGTGGATCCCAACTCGGTCAAGTCCCTATACTGCTTTTTAATTCAAGGACTTAAAACTAGGGCCTTGAAACCGTGACACAGTATCGAAGGGTGTCTTTTTAGAGCTCAATGAAGACTTGTATTTTATCGCCTCTGTGGTCTAGCAGTTTAGCTGTCGGACTTGACAACATGAGGTCTCGGGTTCGATTTCTAGGTCGGACAACAAAAAGAAAATTGGGTTTTTCCAATTTTCTAATAAAAAAAAACATTGCGCGGGATTAGATGTGTGACCGGTTGGCGATAGCGTTGCCACCTATCAGATTGTGGGATCTAGTGTCTTCAGCTAGTCGTGGGTGCCGTGGTTGTGCCTCTGCCTACCTCTCCGGTGATATGGGCGTGAAGATATCTACTTACTTACGTGTATTTTGAGTGTATTAAGTAAAATGAGGAATATAAATGATGGTCTTACAGTAGAAACAACACGTTCACATCAAGCCCGTTACGTGTTTCCGCCACAAATCTCGTGAGGAATACGTTTTACTATTCTACACACTGTTTGCGTAGCAATGAATTTCGAACTAGCTTCTGTCCGCGACTTCGTCCGCCTGGAATAACTAATTCATTGTTGTTTCGCTTCTATTGGTGAGGATCTCTTCACTTCTTAACGTGATGATGTATATCCTATGGCCTTTTTCGATAAATGGGCTATCTAACTCTGAAATATTTTTTTAATCGGACCAGTAGTTCCTCAGATTAGCGCGTTCAAGCAAACAAACAAACTATTCAGCTTTATAATATGTATTAGTATAGATATAAATATGCGTCCGAAATGGTAGTCTCAAGTCACCATCTTTTAGTTGTTGCAGGAGCTTGCGCCTTGCGATACACTTACAGATCCCCTTGGTTAGACCATTTAGTAGCAATTCGATAAGGAATGTTTTTTTTGCCCAACCCGATCAAATGCATTTGCGATATCCAAACACTCATTCCGAGTGCTTTCCCATTACTTGCAAATCAAACAATTTCAAGCTATGGGTTATGTAAGCCGATGCCCGTTTAGCTTACATAACTGCGCAGCAATGATAAAACCCATATTATTAATCCCTAATCAGCTGCCTTGCATTTTATTTACCGACGTTATATATACAATAATTTTCAGTATTTTGGGTGCTTAATAAATATATGTCTATATTCATCGCTAATCTTTGTATGTCTGTTAGATAAAATTGTGTATTTCAATTTCTATTTTTAATAAATGTGAGTTGAAATCTTTGACAAAGATCATATCATCCCCAAAGTCTTTCTTTGTAATAAAAATAAAGAAAATAGGCCTGAGAATTGCAATCTAGTTAAATATTTTCTCAAGTGTATTGCTAATGGGAGAGATACTACCAACCGATAATTGAAATTGAAGGTTAAATATGGCTACATTTTACAGTGGACAATACGACCAACGAACCGAACATCTTACTTTAAAAGGGCAGCTATTAAATTCACAATACCGGAGTCAAACGAAGTGGGTAACATTGAAAAGTTCATTGGTATTACATGCACTTCCTGGCTTACCGAGGTCGCAGCGGCGCCGGCGGCCATATTGCATTTTTTGACGTTTATTTTTGGCGGGCTTTTATATGACGTTCAGAAATATGTTGGACTTAAGAAAAACGTTTCATTAAGCTTAACTTTTTTGTGACATAATTATTATGATAATTTAATGATTTTTAATGTTTTCAGTGCGATTATGTGCAGTAATTTGCGTCACATACATATTAAGGACAACATATTGCATGACATTTATTCTTTTAAGGAATTTAAGTTAACGGATTATAATATCATATTGTTTTTGTATTGCATACTTGTTCCATTATTCAGACATTAGTGCAAAAGAAAACTTAAGAATGGGTAAAATTAAATAGGTTGTCTCATGTTTTCTTATTATTTAGGTATATTCTAAACACAGAATCAAAATCACGAGCAATTTTGTAACCATTAAACTTAGCATTTTTGGACGGTTTTTTGAGTTGTACTTGTATAAGCAGTCGGCTATAGTGTAAAGACGATTTTATTTTGTTTAGGTACTAATAGTTTAGTAAAATGATCTTTACTTCACCTAGGGGATAGTGAAGAAAGGGTGGAAAGTGGATACTAAGCCACAAGGTGCTTCATCATTTTTTTTTGAAGACGCACAAGTTGATATATTAAACAGGTTATTTTATGACTAAAAAATTATAAATGACCAGTGTTTTAAATGAAGAATTAGCATCAAGAATATTTTACATAATAATATGCAACATCTTGCACTACATTTACTGTTTTTTTTAAAGCAATGCGATAAGATAAATTTGCAATATCCAACTCTTTACTATTTCATTACTATGGCATACATCGCGATTTGATCATTCTTTTTTTAAATATAGTTAATGATCTCGAAATCGTCCCACATAAATTTTATCAATATCCTAAAAGTAGTTTTTGGGTTGTAAATAATGGTGTATACATTTTTACTTATGTTAACGATCTCATGAATTCTCTAGTTGAATTGTGATGAAAATAAAATAGAACCATCTAGAATATCATTTCAGGATTGAAAAAAAAGAACCATCAGAATCGGTTGACTATTGGCCTAGTAATCACGTAACAAAGATACAAAAAGATATACAGTCGAATAAAGAATCTTTAAACGAAAAATACAAAATATGTCCACTTATATACGTATCGAAATGGTATATATTTAAATGATTTGTAAAATAATTATGTCATTTTACCTACTTACCTTGGCCAAAATTAATTACGAGCTTCTAAGTTGTAAAAAATATTAAAAAAATGATGTCAAAATCTAAATGTACATTAAACTTTTTACATATTTTTTTCATTTTATTTATTTATTACCTAAAAGGGAAATAAGACAAATAAATATTTATACAACTTACTTCAAAACCAATTAAAATCTTACAAAAAACTTTTAAAACCTGGAAAAACTAGTATCTTATATTGATTTAATGGTGTAATAATTTATAAATATATACAATATTTAAAATATTCAGCATATTATAGATATATATTTATTATTGTTGTTGCATAAAAAGCAAAATCTCGGCATTTGGTATTCGTTTACGACTTCATTTAGCGATAGCTTTCTTGTTCATACTACTAAGATCTGGAACTTATAGAATCGTTCCAGACGCGTATATGTTTATACTCATATTTTATAGAGTAGGAAATCTGGTGTCTGGTGGTGTTATCCTTTCATAGAAGTCCATGGGGGTCGGTGACCATTTTTCATCAGGTGGCTTGGTAACTCGCTTATCTACTCATTATATAAAAAAAGCTTAGACTGTTTATTTTTTTTTAACACTTACTTCGTTTCGGCAAAATAAGCTTTGTTGAAGTCTACTCCGTCTTGCAGGTATTCCATATACTATGCATTTAGTGAAATACCTACCTTACATTTGTCCATGCCTCCATAGCATCAGTGCTTGCCATTATGGTTTCCAGTGTAAGAATGTAAAATAGAATGTAGAATTCCGCACGACCCTAATTATAAAGGTCTAATATCCCTAATATTGTCCAATCCCGGACAGCCTTGTTATAATAAGAAAGTTACAAAATACATTTTTGAGTTACACGACCTAGGAATCGAATCGGAGACATAATGTAGCCAACAACGCCAACACTGGAGCCGTTAAGTATTGACAGAGACAGAGTCAATCTTGTCAACAAATTTTATATTACCTAAATGTTTTCCAATTACCATTGCCAAAATAGGACATTATTTGTTATTCCCTCGACTTTTAGGGATACAAAGCCTGAAAGTGAAATTTCTCAGAAGCCAAACGAACGAGTTAACGATGTTCGTCAACAAAGCGGACAACGACGTCCGGCCTTGACGTCCGATTCGTGAGCCGCCGGTTATTTATTCACTGCTCGTAACGAGAATACAGAAGGTAGTGGAATAGAATTTACGTTTATTTTTACGGGATAAATCGACAAACAAGCACTAGAAGCACTAGCGTCTGGTGGCAAGAAACAACCGCGGCCTATATTTCACTAAAAAGTACCTCCCTCAATTTTACACTTCCACGTTTGTAAATTTATATAAACAAATGATTGCATATTTACGTACAAGACGTATTTAAATATGTTATGTGTCTAATCAACAATCATTGTAAAATGATGTCAAGGAATTAAATTAGAAATGTATATGCTGGGAGTAACTGTTTTCAGCTTGTCCCAGTACTTACCAGCATTGTATATACCTACGAAAATTATCTAAAAAGTATCCGTCAAACACCTAGTTACATGAAGAATACTATTTCAATATTTCGGCATCTATAGGCACAGTAATATTATCTATACAGTATTCTAACTTCATATAAAAGGATGACGCGCGAGCTATTCCTACGCGTTCGGATCAGAGCATGCACGCGGCATGCTACAATAGCGAGTGTGCCGCAGTGACGAACGGACGGTGTGCTGGTTTTCAATCAGTAACTGCGGGAATTTTTACTCGAAATAAGCACAAGTAGCTATTTAACATAACAAGTAGAATATATTGTACTGTTTTTGGTTGCACGAATTCTTCGAATTCCTCAATAACGCACCCAGAGATAGCTTTTTTAGATTATATATTATTTTTATTATTCAAGGTACCGGGACTATAGTAAGAATACTTCGCAAACATTTTAATTGTACCCAGCGATGATGTCGTGAAATACATAGACAAAATGGAGGCTATATTCCGAACTTCACTTAAAACTAAACATATAAATTGTAAAGTAGCTTCAGGTATCTATAATCAAGTAAAATATATTCCTTTTTCTCTTCCTTGTCTATGTTTCCCAAAACAATTTTACATCACACTTTATATTTGAATGCGGATTTTTTATACACTCAAATATAATAACAAAGCATTTCGTATATCTCAGTTAAGGCACAAATATTTTTCGGTCTCCAATTTATAACACCGATTTGTAATAAAGTCACATACATAATCATGGTTTTTTAATGAAATCTGTCAATCAAAAAAACCACTTGCATTTTTATTGCACACTTTCTATTCAACTCAAAAAGTATTTTAGTAATCATATTAATATTTTAAATTGTTACTAAGTACCTATCTGTGCTAATAAATAAAAGTAATAAATTTACAATCTCAAAACTACATAGGTAGGTAACTGTTGGTAGGCGACAGAGACAGCCCTATCTCATGCTTAAGTACCGCGCTTCGGTAGCCACTTATTTCAAGGACACGGCCGAGTTATAATACTGTATAGATAATATCACCGTGGTATAGGTGTGGGATTCTAATTCCGCTGAATAAAGGCTTATCTTTTATTATACATGGGGCACACTAAAAGTTTTGCACTTCTAGCTAATCGGAACTATTTGAATTTCGAATTTTATATTTTTAAAACGTTGCAAACTTCTTAGTAATAAAAAAAAAACAATTGGCGTTAAATAATTTGTCAACTGTTTTTTTTATCACACATCAAAGTTCTAAATGCGCAAAGAAAATCAAAACTATTTTATAGCGAAGATTTTTTTATGACTTTAAAAGTTTTCTTCCTTCACAAGACTGTGCCGCTCGTCTTCAAAATGCTTTTGGGAGAGAAACACCCTGTTTGAGCACCGTGAGGCGATAGTTTGCTGAATTTGAGAGAGGTCGAGTGTCTTTACATGACGAATTTTGTAAAGGGCGGCCTTCAACTGCCGTCAACGAAAATAATTTGGCTACTGTAAAGCGGTTAATTGAAGATAACCTACACCTCCTGGAGCTCCTACACCTCGATAACGCTTCTTCACACACGGCCAACAAAATAACGTCATTTTTAGCTTCCGATAAAGTACATCTCATCACTCATCATGCGCATAGCCCCGACCTAGCACCCTGTGATTTCTGTATTTTCCAAAAATCAAAGATTTAATGAGAGGTTTTACTTTTACCAACTCCTAAGGGGCAGTGATAGCGTTCAATCAGCACGTGGAAAACATGCCTTCAGATCTATGGTCCTCCTGTTTCAAAAAATAGGTCCTATCGCATGAAAAAATGTTTAAAATGTAAAGGATATAATTTTGAAAAGCAGTAAATATAAAGTTTTGGTCATAACATGTTGTTTTTTTAAGTTACGCAAAACTTATAGTAACAAAACTTATATATGACCTACGTATAGGATCGACTACTAATGTGACTTAATCTTCATACCTACTAAACCTACTGTTTTCGTATAATTATATCGACTTATTTTAGATGTATCTAAATTATGCTTGATGAGTAATGGTTATACTAAAGACAATAAAACATTAATTTTTTCGACATCACCTACGCTGATGCCTTACTTGACGAACTTTGGAATACAGGATATTTAAATTTGAATTTGTTTTGCAACCAACAAGATCATCAAAATATTAATACGTGAGATCGTCTCTACGGTTTTACTGTTCGTGCCCTTGAGCGCGGACGCATTGCGGCAGGTCGAGTCTGCGCCCGCGCCGCTTACAGTTATGGCGGAATATTGTTGTATGCATCGCATGCAATCATGCCATTTGCCATTTCAATTGTGGATACTTTGCATAAACAGTAATAATGTATGTACTGATGTAAAGTAAACAGAAATATTTGATGTTTTAAATCACATTATATTTTGTACCTGACACAAAGTAAGGTAAATCTTTTACGCATGTTACCTGTATGTGTGATCCCCCGTATTGGTCCGGGCTCCTTTGCAGAATAGGCCACTTGCTTTTCTGCCAGGTAACTCGTAAGAGGCGAACATACGCTTACAGTTACTAACAACGTGAGATCTAACTGAGTGGTCGAGTTTCGCAGCGACGCGCCCGGATTGGTACCACCGCCTTACCTATTCCTGCCGCTGTAAGGTCAGCGCTTGCCGTTGACGTATTCCAGTCGGAGGACAGGTCTAACATCCCATCTTCAGGTTGGCAACGCACCATTGCAACTGTTGGTGTCTCTAAATTCTCGCCATCAGGAAATCCGTCTGTTTGTATGCCTTCCATCATCTGATGTCGTCTAAACCAAAAGAAAATTAATTTTTTTGCGAGAGGAGAAATAAGGATGCGCTGTCTCTGATGTAAAGTAGGTAATCTTTTCCACAGACGAACACCTGCAATCCAAGCTTTGGTTTCATTGTCGACATTTTAGAAATTAGTTCTGAAGTCTTATCTTGAAAGTTCTTTGGTAAATATCATATTCATTTATTATTTAAATAAAAATATTTAAAAAGAATGAAGAAGAAAATATAACAAAGTAGCAGCCCGGTACGTGCTTCGCTACGTATATGACCTCATGATTGACATGACACAACAAAAGAAAAAACCAACTGAAAAAAGTTTTAATATGACTGAAATATACCTGTTATGCCTCAGACTACCACTTCGGGGATATGGGCGTGAAGATACTTACTTACAAATTCAAAATCTAACAAATCTTATCCTTCTAGCACTTACCTATAGGTAGGTACCTATTATAAATGTGAAAGTTTGTGAGCAATGGATGGATGTATGTTCCTTATTCCGTGAAAATTACTAAATTGATTAAGATGAAACTTCGTAGTGATATTTTTAGACTTTAAACGTTAGAGTAACAACAAAATTTATAAAGGATCAAACAAATTAATTTATAAAATTTATAAAGGTTTCACATAATTTGGCAAGTGAGCAAAGTCGTGGGTAGAAGCTAGTATAACATTTTAAATCGTATTATAAGAAACAAAATCACATATAGATTAAAACAAGCAAAATAGAGAAACAGACGAATACTGTTATATGAGACCAGAAATATATAATAGTATCTTTAAACTTGTATCTCAGAAAAGGTGCCTTTTACAAATCTATCACCAACTAAACACACCTAACATTTGGAAATTATGTTTTTTTTATAAAATTAAAAAAAAAGACACATGGAAATCGAACCAGAGGCTTCATAAACATATAGCCAACTGTACCGCAAAGGCGATTTTTTACTTGTGCTATTTAATAAGATAAGACGAATTTCCTAGTGGTAAGTACCTCCTCCATGGCAATAGTGCTTCGAGCCTTAGGTTAATATTAAGTAAGTAATTTTAAACACTATTCTTTCCCTCAAACCGAAACACGACAACAACAGACACTAACGTTATGCTATATACTAAATAGTTAAGGTTATTCCGATCCGAGCAAGTTGTCGCAAACACACTACCTAGTAATAGTCAATAAACAACTACTGCTACAAATTAATTCATTTAATTATTCCTCAAAGCTTGCACAGATGGCCCAAAGAAAACACAGAATATGTGTGTGCAGATTTGTGTATCGCAAATGCATGTTCCTTTAGGAATTTTAAATCGAATCACTGAATGTCGAGAAGTTTCTCCTAGCAACTCGAAAAAAGAGGTGAAATAGGTAAATGCTCTCACTAGGCAACATCACAATATGTTACAGACGTGCGTAAAGATATGATAATTATATATCTGTGGTCATGAACCTCTGACGAGTTCGATTACTTATCATGAGATCATACGGTGATCATTCTTCTAAATTTCTTGTGAGTTTTCTAAAGATTAGTTTTCATACTAGATACTTATATATACGGCGAATGGTGAAATTTAATTCTAGATACAATTCATGAATTGGTGGCAGTTCAGCTTATTTCGGAAAATTTAAAATGTATTTTTCCAAGGATCCTTGCAGTTTTTCTATAGAATGTAGAAAACATAGGGTAATAACATAGCAGGTCAGGTATTGGACTTGACTGCATGAGGTCCGGGTTCGATTCCCGAAAAATTCGGTTCGCAATATTCCGGTTCGAAAAAATATTGCCCGGGATTGGCCCGGTTGGCGATAGGCTTGCCACCTATCACATTGTGGGACTTAGTGTCTTCGGTTAGTCGTGGGTGCCCTGGTTGTATCTCTGCTTACCTCTTCGGTGATATGGGCGTGAAGATACTTACTTTAATTTTAGGGTGGGCCACCCTTATCACTTAAATAGATGGAATGTAATAGATATAAATCTGATCTCGGACCTACCAAGTATAGACATGAAACTTCATCAAAATCGGTAACAAATACTGTGACAAGAAAGTTTTTTTTTATTTAGACTAGCCGACATGGCGAAACTCGTATCGATTGACATTAACAGCAACTAACGGTTTGTACGGATTAAAGTATTGTTTTATCGTTTTCCCTGCAATTTTTCCGGGTTTCCTTTTCATAAGAACCTTCTTCTGAAAAAAACCAACACAAAAAAGAAGAATTATCACGAAATTGATCCATCGGTTCAAGCGTGGTGCTACGACCACGCGAAATGTGGGTTCATTATTATATAATCTCGCGATGGTCCGGGCTCCTTTATAGAATAGACCATCTGCCTTCCTATGCCAGGCAGCTTGTAAAAGGTGAGCATAGACTTATCATCACTAACACCGTCACATCTGACTAGGTGGTAGATTCTCACAGCGACTCGCCAGGATTGGTACCACCACCTTACCTATTCCTGCCGTCATAATGTCAGCGCTTGCCGTTGACGTGTTCCGGTTTGGAGGATAAGGTAGCCGCGGTAAACTTACTTTTGTTCGGGGCCGAACAACCCGGCCTCAGGTTGGCAGCGCACCATTACCACCTTTGGTGTCACTAGGCGGCGTCAATTTCTTACCATCAGGAAATCCGTCTTCTTGTTTGCCTTCCAATATCATAAATTCAATATCATCACCAAAGCATAAGTATTTATAGTATACTAGCTGCCCGCTTCGCTTCGGTTATTCAAGAATGAAATTCAACGATATTTGATTTTGCGCCCGGAGATTTTAACTTTTTGATAACTCATTAGTTGTTAATTTTTTTCTGATAGAGTAAAAGGCAATTTTGATCTAAATTAGACGCATAACGTATTAAACAGATTTATTTGATTAAGGGTTAATACAGTATTGTTAAAAATATGTTCTAAAGTAACCCTTCATTTTACTGTTTTAAGTAAACGAAAAAAACGGTTATTGTGGGCTGTTCTTTAAAGGTAGACATATACCACCACTTACTTTTTTTGAGATCTATCGAAGAGGAAAAATCCCGACATATATTGTTTTGTTAAAACTCAAAAGGTTTAGGCAGCGTTTTTATTTATTTATTTATTTATTTGGTACACCAACGATTGTTACAATAATACATACATTGTTGAAATAAATTAAAATTGTCTGAGCCAATTGCACAATCAGTTACAGGT
>NJDC01000131.1:505243-544689 GCA_002245475.1 Calephelis virginiensis
TCTTTAAAGGTAGACATATACCACCACTTACTTTTTTTGAGATCTATCGAAGAGGAAAAATCCCGACATATATTGTTTTGTTAAAACTCAAAAGGTTTAGGCAGCGTTTTCGAGGAAAGCTCCCGATCGGCTTATTTTTTGCCGACATATTGAACTAATATCAATGTAATATCATTGGTTTGTACAAAACATAAGCTTACTATACACTAAAACTTTCCTCAAGAATTGTTCTATCTATTGTTGAAAACCGAATGAAAATCTGTTTAGTACTTTTCGACTAAATCGCGAACAGACAAACAGACAGGCGCGGCGGGGGGCTTTGTTTTATAATATGTATTGATTGCATCTTTGATTCTCTATGTTTCTACAATGTATGAGTTATTTACCACGTGATATGGCTACAATGTGGTTCTGATGTGGTTGAGGTGTGGTTGGTGTCAACTTTTGGTAAATAGCAAGCGACAGTCAAAAGAGGGCCTTGTAAACTCTACTGACAATTGTTAAAACTAAGTTGCACCCCCGTGTTGGTCCGGGCTTCTTTGTAGAATAGACCATCTCCTTCCTTCCAGGCAGCTCGTAAAAGGCGAGCCCAGGCTTACCGTCATTAACACCGTGACATCTGACTAGGTAGTAGAGTTTAGCAGCGACTCTCCCGGATTGGTACCTCCGCCTTACCTATTCCTGCCGCCATAACGTCATGACATGTTCCGGTTCAGAGGGTAAGGTAGCCGGTAAACTTACTTTTGCTCGAGGCCTAACATCCCGGCCTCAGGTTGGCAACGCACCATTACCACCTTTGATGTCTTTAGGCGGCGGGAATCTCTTACCATCAGGAAATCCGTCTGCTTGTTTGCCTTCCATTGTCATAAAAAAGAAACCAACTGTATAGTGTGGTTGTGGTACGTGTGAATCAATCCTTACAGGAAATACTAAAACAAAAATCGAAATTGAAAATTCTTTCACTACCATTTTTTTGCGAGGTATATTTCATCAAAATCACTTTAGCGGACTGAAACTTGATTGAATTTTCAAGAACCACGACAAACTACTCATTTATTAGTAGATTAGAGGATTCTACACACGGTGCTTGTTTTATCGTCACAGGCATGTAAGAGTCATTATTTTGACCTCTAGAAAACCAAAGAAATATGTACACGATAGTTATACGAAGCTTTTGGATAATAGATTAATTTATCATTATTTGTAAACTAAACTAAAAATTGTCTAAAATTTAGTTGTTTTGATGAAATAGCCAGTATGGGACATTTTAACACAGTTGCTGATTAAATTTTTGAACGTTATATTCATTAATATTATGTTACTGAATAATGCTGGTACTCGATTAGCAATGTATGCTGATAACACCCACCTAATCTACAATAATGATTTGCCTTTGAATCACTCCTAAAATTCATATAAATATACAATATCAACCTCTTCTAATCCTCTTGCTCTCCTCTCTTCCTCTTGAATCCCTTTAATTTTTGATGAGAACCACAAATATCCGTACTAAATGAATCTACAAAAATACATTGCTTAAATACATTGCTTAGTTTAAAAGATCTAGAAACAGTCAGCAAGAATCTTCTTCTTCAAAGACGTCTTTGTATAGAATCTAGAAAATAAATGTTATCGAAAGCCTCTTTTATATATTATTATATTTATAAGATTTGTTTTTATAATATTTCATATTTACTCAAAATACTTGAATATACATCAGTACAAGGTATAAATAAAGAAAACAAGCAAACAAACACCTGTAACCCAAATCAACTTCCATTGGTCTGACGTCATATTGTCTTAATAAACAGGGTTCATCGAACTTTCCGCATGTGTTAGTTATTCGCAAAATTGTGTTAACCAGTGTCATTGACCTTTGGTGATATGACCAAATATTTGACTATCTCCTTGTCACTATGGCTTTGAATGAGATAGTATTGCGTCACCGACGACATTTGTGTCCGGTTTGATATTATGGAAACTTTATACTGTAATATGGTAATAGATATGTATTATATTCTGGATATTCTCATGAAGACATTTTTTTAACCAACTCCAGAAAGGAGAAGGTTCTCGATTCGACAATGTTTTCTACTTATATATGTTTTGTTACATGTTTACTCAAGCTAGAAAAAATAGATTTTGATGTTTCTTTTTTTATTAGGTAGGTTAAGATTTCCAGGTAGTCCCATCGATTTTATCAGGACCCAACCAGAGTTTTGTAAGTTACATTTAATACATTAAACTTATTACATTTAATTATTTTAATTAATTACAATTAATGCAGGGTGGTGTCAAGAGTTTCCGAAAAAGCGTGTTTGTATATAAGGGTAAATGTAAAGGAAGCCAGACAGGTTTGTCAGGATCGTGAGGTGTTACTTGATACTCTCTGCCTAACCCGTAAGGGACTTGGCTTGAAGATATTTATGTGTATGTACTTTTATGTATTAAAAATCACAGCACGAATCTTGATCAATTTATAAAGAATCACCTCGAAGTCATAACCTGCCTTTCCTGAAATGTGAAGGTTTCCCGCCTGAAAGGTGGGTGTTACCCACCTTTAATATCCAAGCCGTATATATAATATCAACCCAAGACTGGGGTGTTAAGCTTCTTCCAGGAGTAAGACTAACAGTTACAACTCAAAATGGAATACGACACAAAAATGTAAGTTACAACACATGGTGGGTTGGAACTAAAAGGTATTATTTTTTATGCCTATCAACTACACCGTCACACAATAGTAATACCTCTGCTCGTTTTGTACAAACGTGAATAAATAAAATAAATATACACTGGTGGTAGAGTGCCCTGCAGCAATTGCCCGGGTAGGTATCAATCGTCTTACCTATTCCTGCCGCTGTAGTGACTTTGTCATGATCTGGCCTGGAGGGTAGGATAGCCGGTAAACTTGCACAATAGGCCAAACATCGCGGCCACATGACAACGACGCACTTGTAGCATTTTGGTGTCTATAGGCCCACGGTTATCTTTTACCATCAGGAGATCCGTGAGCTTGTTTGCTGACATCTCACATAAAAAGATGATATAACCCCAAAATAAGCAAGTTATGTGCTTGTGTAAAAGAGTACTTAAATACATACCTGAAAAATATTGTAATAAATATCCAGACATCCGAAAGTACAGACATCTGTGTTGATCTCTCAAACGCCAGCCCTTGTCGAAAATTGAATTAGGACCTCTTTGATCGATGGACTTAAGCATATAAGCTAGAGGTAGATCAAATGTTTAAATAACTTGCTCGGCTCGCGGCCCTTTAAACGAAAAGTAAATCTTTGAAACAGCCTCTCCCAAAAGTATTTCCAACGAGATTTGACAAGGATTTTTAAAAGCGTTGGGCGCTAAATCACTGTGTTGCTAATAACCGCAGCTGTGAACCTTTTGTGATAGGCAGGTACAAGTAGGTTTGTCAGGTAGGTCACTATAGCCCCTACAGCACTGGTATCGTAAGAACAGTTTTATCTCAAAACAAAATAACCAAGAAGTGAAGACGTCACAACGTCACAACAGCAAGTGATACCTAGGAGCAGTTTTTTTTAAACTTCAGGTAATGGTCTCATAAATTCGACAGACTGTTTTCAGTAAGAAAAAAATAAATAGAGTTTATATATGTCTGAAAAATTATCTAAAATTTAATGCGCAAGTTAGTCACAGTTACTTATTTGATAAACATATAACAGGTATTTCTGAACGGTTACCCAACAATGACGTCATGTTGCGCTTTCCACGTTTCCGTCCGCTTTCCCAAGTTCACTGACCTTGTACTAGACGCTAGTTGAACGAACCAATTGATTGATTGGACAGATAATATATTTATATCTAGATCGAAACTATATCGGAAATAGCTTTTTATTACTGGACTCAACCCACTTCTGATTTTATCCTACCAGTATTCGAGATAAACCTCAAAATAAATCAATAAGTTTATAGTAATATTATAAATGCTAATGTCTGTCAGTTAAGTTTTTGCGGTCAAACTTTTGGGCCGATTTTGATGAAATTTTATATGCATATACTTAAAGGACCAAGTTTTGTTCTTTTGTTCAAAAATCTTTCCTTAATGCTCGATAAAAAAATATTTGAAAATCATAACTATTTTACGCTAACGAAAGCGTGGGTATACAGTTAGGATTAAATACATAAATGTCCCTGGACAATTTGCAATATAAACAATCACACGAATTGAATTCCATCCTTTAACCTCCCCAGCCTTTGGGGCTGTAAAGTCCAAAGTAAGCGAAATGTTATTTGTATTAATGTGTGTTTTAGTAGACAATGATATAGTATTATATATAATATATTAGTAGTCATGGGTATTAGTAAACAATACCAATATACAGAAATACACATACCAGTACATACGTATCTTCACGTCAAGTACCATGCGTAAAAGGCAGAGAGTATAGAGTGAGTAAAAAATGGTCCATGTAGACCTACAAATTTATTACTCTTGTCATACGAGCATGCCGGTTTCGGAGACTCTTAACACCACATTCGGATAACACTTGTGTAATTTGCTCATCAATCGTTTAATACACTGAAGTACAAATTTCTCCGTGTTGGTCCTGATTCGCCAATTATAATAGACTATCTGCCTCACTACCAGGGATTTCAAAAGAGGCGAGCATAAGTTAAATAGGCGATAATCAACAAGACCTTTGGTGGTAAAGAGCGATGCTGCCAATTGTCCGGGTAGGGATCCTCCGCCATATCCATTCGTGTTACCATAATGACTCCGTCATGTTTACAATTGACCTAAAATCCCGAAAAGTTATTACAAAAATATTAATCATACCAACACATTCTATAACATTGTAAGATGTGAAATTATAATCTACATGGTGTTCTAGTTGCAGGTCGTTGGTTCAACGAAAAAATCGATTGGTAATGCTTCTGATATCCATATTACATTACTAATACATAGTAATAACATTCGCTAAAAGTTTTCGTTGCGATCTACATTTTCGTTTAATTTACATTTTTTACTCTCATATATTGAAAAAAATATCCACTTTTTAGCACTTAACTACTTTCAAACGATTGACTTTACCAATAAACGGACTTTAAACCTAGACATTATTTTAAAACTTACCCTGCATGTTATACGAGTATATTACACCCTGCATATATTTCAGATGAAAAAAAAACACTTTCAGTTCCAAGTATAGGGAGTGCCCCTTAATACATTTGTTTTATATACAAAAATGGTATAACTGTTCACAGAGTACATCCACCTACCTGTTTCGAAAGTACAGTCCCAATAGTTTTGAAATAAACTATCTGTGACGTATGGACGGACAGGCAAAGAGACGAACGTGTCGAATGTTTATGGGTTCCGGTTTTGCTGTTGGGTTACGGAACGCTAAAAAGTACTTTTTCTACCCACAATGGTCATATTAAACCAATTCAAAATCTTAATGCATTTTAAAATTCATACCACAGTCTTAAAAAAACAATCTTAACAATCATCTTTCATCAGGTCATTTATTAAGTGAGACAAATTTAATAATTCACAATGAAATTAATCGGTCCAATTCATAAATAACACTTTTACTGTCAACATTTAATTTTTTGATATTGTTTCGACCAACTGGTTTACAAATTTAAGCATTAGGAGGTGGATTTTAACACCATATTATAAATGAAAGATTCAGAAGTTGTGGTTGCCGAAGAGTTTGTTTGGCCGTTTCTCCTCCTACCTGGCTAGGTTTGGAATGGCGGTACTACAAGACAGATAGGTTATAGTCCTGGTTTCCAAGTGTTTTGTTTAGCCATTTCTTCTCCTGACTGGCTAGATTTGAAAACGGTTTTAGTTTACTTTAGATAGGGTGATTTCTTTACATTGAATCTTAATTTAAATTGTATTTAATATAAAAAATGTGAATATTAAAATACACTCACAGTGACTATTTTTTATTTAAAGTCTTAAATATTTGCATACCACATTGCGATAGAATATGTTTTTTTTAAATCTTTACTTATAGGCTTTAGTCGTGAAATGACTATGCTAGCATTGTGTATTACATCCTAAACTAGATAAATCAGTACATTACAAAACAACAGTACACAAAAAAATCTTAATCTAAAAAACTGAAAAATCTAAAACTAGCACTACTAGCTACTAGCTAACTAGCTTAACTTTCATTTCTTCTCATTTTTGTTATTAACTCAAATAAATTAACTAGACACAAAACTATTAATGAGTTCGGCTTACCGAGTATGCCATTCACCGAACCTAGTTCCCTGAGTGCTATACCCGCCAACGACTCCAGTCTGCTCCTGGCAGCCTCTCAGCCTCGAGCCGGCTACACTCCACTAATAGAATATGTTGAAATGTTTATAAAAATTTGCAAAAACATTTTGACACACATATTCATATTGAAATAAAATAAAATGATTTTTATTTTATTTCAATTCATTTCATTTCATTTTGGTCTAGGAGTTTGAAAGATGGGTTTATTACAGATGATTTTAGTATTTTTGAAATAAGTCACGTGTGAAGAAGATACCACTAAACGCCGGATAAATTGCGTTTATATTCAAAGTTCTAATTACATGGTGTATTTGTTTCAGGCCATGATTGTGAGCTGTGAAAAAATCAAATGGTAAAAAGTTAATTTTTATTATTTTTTCGGCCAACCGGCTTACCTATTTAAATATTTAGGAAATGGAACCCAACTCCATAATATAAATCAGGCTAGGAGTTTAAAAGATGGGGTTATACAGGATCTAAGAATGTTTAAAAAAGATCCATGCGAAGAAGATACCATCAAACTCCGGATAAAATGCTTTTACATTCAAAGTTCAAACATGGTGTCCTAGTTTCAGGTCATTAATGTGAGCTATGAAAAAATCAATTGGTTGTAATGACGCGATGTTAAATTAGGCGTGGTTCAGTCCGGTCATCGAATTGTTTTTGGGGCAGTTCTTTAACCCACAGTGATGTCACTGCTACGAATTATGGCCGTGAGCATACAATGATGTATTACAGATGATAATGACAGAAATTGGGGCCACAAGTCTTAAGACTTGTGTACTTAAGTGTACTTAGTGTATGTGTGCGAAATTATACCTTTTTGCATTAAGCAGCTCGTAATAGCTTTTTTTTAATAAGGCAATGAACAAGCAAACTCACTGCAAATATCACTCGTACGTCTGATTGTTATGAGCGGGATCCCATGCAACGTATTCTACTCGTTCGCATGGATACCGAAAATGGCGAGGACTAACACTATGGCAGCAAGGATAGGTAAGGCGGTAGTATCAATTCAGCCATATTCTGTATTCACAATTTTAACATTTTATATACCCATTTTTTAATAATGCTTGTTGAATTTCTCAATGCTATTTATAGTAATTATTCAGTAACAAAATGTCCAAACACTGAGCATTAAATTAGTGTAGATTTATTTCTCGCCTCGAACTCCACCGACCAACGCAAGGCTCAGGTTCGATTCCTGACGAGGACAGTTATTTATGAGATGAACATTTAAAACTCTGCATTTCTGGGTCTGGGTGTTTACTAAATTATTTGCATAAATTTGTCCCATGCATGACAGAAGCTTATAATTTAATTTGGGGTTGGATTCAATTAACGTAACTATAAATTTATGTTAGTTTCAAAGTCCTGAAAATACTAAACAAACAAAACCGGTTTGCTAATGTGTAATAAAAATATTTAATCCTTACTTGCAATAAATCTGTGAAAGGGTGAATTCTGTACATTGAAGATTTTTGAAAAAAATGGATGCAGGGGACTGAAAAAACACCTTTGTTTCGAGGAAGATTATAGGCTACTTTTTGTCCCACTTACTAAAACTTTGACATTTATAACATTGGTAGGATTTTGTTTTGCTATTTAATAAATATCACTTTATCTACCAATAATCTTACATTATTTGAGTAAAAACTAACATGGTCCCGTTCAAAAGAATTCAAAAATTGGTCAAAATCATGTTGGTGTTTATTGACAAATTGTATACCTTTTTACAAAACATAATTACCACATAAAGAAAGTATTTTTTTTAATAATGTACAATTCACCATTCTGCATTTTTAAACCTACTAATAAAATTAACACAACAAGTGTACGTATGGTTGAAGTATATATTTATCTACCGTTTTTAACTCAAGCCATGGTTGAACCGATTTTAATATAATAACTGGTAGAAGAAGTCGTTACTTCGTGGTTATTCATATTTAAATCTAAATAAAAAAATACTTGCAACTTCCCGCCAAGAGAGTGTACAGTAAGTCCAATCTACTTAATTATTAGCATTTTTATTTATCGTATAATATAATTTTCATTTAGCATTGGAATCTTTTAAAACTGATATCTCAGTGAGTTCCTTAAATTGCTATATTATGCAGGCAAAATCGAGGGTAACAGCAAGTTATATATACTTACTCTGAAAGCTATACGCATCATGGTTTTTAACTGATATTTGATTTAGGTTATCTCAAGGCTTAGCAACAAAATCTCACTTCTCTAAACATTAGCATCGTCGTAACAGTGTAAATAGACCTACTTACAAACAGACGTTCCGGGTTCAATCCCCGCGAATATTCGAGGTCAATATCCGCCTGAAACTGTTACTAACCTAATAAGGAGGCTGAAACCGTAGTAGCTTTTTATCGAAAACTGACCTAGATTATGTTTTATTCACAATATCTTGACTGCTAGGAGTTTTGTCATATTCATAAATAAATTATGATTACTTGGCCATATTTACTAACGCTACCATTTCTAATCTTAATATATATTTCTTGTGTTTGTGTGTTTGTCGCTAAACTCCTCCTAGACGACTGGAGCGATTTTGATGTTTTTTTCAAGGAAAGGAAAGGAACACACACGTTCAAGGGGATTCGAGAATGGTTTAGATTCACAATTTGCTCCTCTGGAAAATGTTTTTTTTATTGTTTTTTTTATTTGTAAGTCGTCGTTGATTATGGAATGTTTTACGTTGGGTCCGGCAGACTGCGCTACTATCGAAGCATTAATGTCAAGCGATACGAAGTTTGCTGGGTCAGCTAGTCTTTATATATATATATATAATTCTTGTGTTCGTGTGTTTGTCGCTGAACTCCTCCTAGATGACTGGAGCGATTTCGGTGAAATTTTGTTGTGAATGTTCATGGGGATTCGAGAATGTTTCAGATTTACAATTTGGTATACTGGATTTTTTTTGGAATTTTTTTTATTTGTAAGGTTTAGATTCACAATTCGCTCCTCTGGAAAATGTTTTTTAATTGCTTTTTTTTATTTCTAAGTCGTCGTTGATTTTGGAATGTTTTACATTGGATCCGGCAGACTGCGCTACTATTGGGACATTAAATATAATGTAGTAGCTGTAAATTGCAAATTGACATATTATGTTATTTTTTATTTTGATATCTAAATGGGTTTCCGTAGTTGAGCCAAATAATAACATTTATATTGCTGGAAGAAATCCCATATAGATATAATTTTCACGTTTGTATATAAACAAACACAAATAAATATATTTGTTACATATTTTCTAAAAAGAAAACAAAAAGCCTAGATCTGGACTAAACTTTTAAGCTTGATTCTGTGTGTTCATGTGTTTTATCCTTTGGTTTTGTTTATTTGGTACATATGTATATATTCATTGTTCTCTGTTAGACTAAAGGTTGACTAGGACAGAATGAATATAGCATTCTGTTCGCCTTTTGTACTTACAATTTTTATTTGTGTATGTAGTTTGAATAAAATAATCAAATAAACAGGTTTTCTTACAATTGTATTACCATTTGACCGCCTCGTTGGTCGAATGGTTAGCGTACACGCCTAACTACACCGAATAACTGCGCGGCTCGGGTTCGATTCCCGACGGGGGTAGGCATTTGTGTAATGAACATTTAGATGTCTGCATTTCCAGGTCTGGGTGTTTATTAAATTTATTCTTGTATCTATTTAAGTAGTTCTATGTATTAGAATCGTTGACTAACACCCATAACACAAGCATATAATTTGCTTACTCTGGGGTTAGATTCAATTTGTGTAACTTTTCCAGGGATATTTATTTATTTATTATTATTTATTGTTTAAAATGTAGACCATGTTATAATAAACTTATTACTAATTTATGTTATTCGTTATCTCTGATAGCACTAGTGATTTTGTTTAAATATACCATGAGTCGGTTTTACCAAGTTAAATAATGTAAATGATTAAGACTTGTACTTCAAGATGTGTATAAAAAAAGTACTAGAACTATAAAAGAAGACTGGATAACCTCCGGAAATCACAGTTCATCGGTATTTACTTCACAAGGCCATACTTGTGATAACATTCACACGCTACGCCTGAAACTAAGGGCCTACCTACAGCTAATGGCAAAGGTAGCTGACCCTTGCAAATAGCAGAACTAGCTCCTTCCTGCTGCTTTACTTATGTGATTATTTAAGAATAGCCCTAAAATCACAACTTTCTAATAACCTGCGACAGCTACTGTTAAGGCCGATTGCATGTTCCTGGATTAAATTGGAAAATATAGCAATGGTTAAAATTGTCAAATTTAAAGTGATTTAGCCTTAGTTAGAAGCCAAACCAGAGTCAGGTACATACTTAACCCAGGAACGTAATAGTGACCCTAAATGTAGCTAAGAATTTTCTGGATCACGTCCAGTTTCAGTTATAAAAATCCACTACGTTGTCAATCTAGAAAATTATGATGCCACAGACGCACACTCACTTACACATATGAAACTTAAAACATTCCTCTTTCTTCGTTGGGGTTTCAAAATGTTCAACAGCTTTACGATAGACAGGGTTAAATTTATTAACATTTTAAAATTGTTTGTAAGTTATAATTCAATTTGTAATAAGAATAAAACTATTTGTTGTATGAATTTTAAAACATTGTGTATATAATTAAATAATCACTTTTAAAAATATTAAAATATTTGCACACCACAATGTGGTAGAATATGGGGAAAGCTTAAATAATTTTGTAACAACTTCAACACGCATATTTCGCAAATAAATATATTTTCTTTCTTTCTTTCAAATTGCGATACAAGCTGAGAACAGTCACCAAAATACACGTAGCAGTCTTGTTAGAATAATGTTCTATTTTTTTATATTTTTTGTGTGGTTGTACTATATTAAATCATTTTTAAGTGTAATATTTTGTGTTTTGGGACAGACTGACGATATTTTTTCTTTTCGTTTTCTTATGAGATTGGAAGGCAAACAGGCAGACGGATTTCCTAATGGTAAGAAATTCACGCCGTCTGTCTCACTATAAATGTGAAACAATAGTTAATTTATGTTCATTATTTACCAAGTTAATCAAAGAAATTAATAAATAATTATTATTTGCCGATTATATTACATTCGATAAGGTTTCCTTAGATTGACAGATGAATTTCGCAACTTTTATATTTCATGTTGTTAAAAACATAAGTGTTCGATTCTATTTTTATTTCAATATTATCAAATTAACAGTTACTATATTAGGAGTACAATATTGGATAAAAACGAATGAGGTAATAACATATTGTCACAAAGTATCCAGAACTTCAAAAAACAATTTAAATGCTTCATAAATGTAAACAATATAAATTAAAAAGTATCTTCACGCCCATATCCCGAAGACGTAGGCAGAGGTATAACCAGGGCACCCACGACTAGCCGAAGACACTAAATCCCACAATGTGATAGGTGGCAAGCCTATCGCCAACCAGGCACATATCCAATCCCGAGCAACGTTTTTTTTATTAAAAAATCGGAAAAATCAATTTTTTTTTTTGCCCGACCCGGGATTCGAACCCGAGACCTCGTGCAGTCAAGTCCAACAACGGGACCGCTAGACCACAGAGGCGATAAACTAACAATATAAATTATATCGAAATATTATCACGTTATTTAATGTTTAATGATATTTTATCTCTTAAACCGCATTAATTCATTAGATTTTTAATAAAACTACATAAATTCTCCAAACGACCTACAACTTATAAAATTTAGTAACATTTAAATAATATCATTATCATTATATTAGCATCATTTCGTTACACCGATGTCGCAAATGATACAGTGTTTTGACGCGCGGTCAACAACCGAAAGCGGACGACGACCTTGCGTTCGCGACCTTGCTTTCGGGTTATCGCTCTGCGTATTTTCGGGCCGTTTTTCTCTTAGGAAAATTCCCCATCGACCACATAAAGACCCCCCACGTCCCCCACTCTCCATACAAATCAGAGGTAAGATCTGTGATATACTGGAATTCCAGGGATCATTTAAATTGGTCGTTTGAGAGGGCAACGGTTTTTGCGTCTTGGCGCCCACCTATCCATAGAATTGAATTTTAAATTGCGCTCTAGAATTCGTTATTTTTTTTTATTTTAGACATAAGTTTATAGGCTTAATTGAATAATATTAACGGTATCGATACGGATATACTACAAACTGGCAGTGTCCTACGAATCCGCTTCACAAGATTTGCCATAGCTTCAATTTCTTCTTATATTTACTCGTACCATCACTTAATAATTTCTAAGTTTGTAAGTAAGCAATGTAAGTATCTTCACGACCATATTCCCGAAAGGCTAGGGAGAGGCAAAACCAGGGCACCCACGACTAGCCAAAGACACTAAGTCCCACAATGTGATAGGTGGCAAGCCTATCGACAACCGGGCACATATCCAATCCCGAGCAACAATTTAATTATTAGAAAATTGGAAAAACCATATTTTTTTTATTTTCCCGAAATCCCGAATCGAACCCAGAACCTCATGAAGCCAAATCCTACACATCGACTGCTAGACCACTGAGGCAACCGATAATTTCCAACAAACGAATAAATAATTTTAGGCAAAAATATTGATTAACACTGCCTTTGATTTTTGGTATAGTAAACAGATGAATGCCTACCCATATTCTGTATAAAGAGGAACGCAATCTCTAAGCATGGAATGGAAGCTCAAAGGTGCATTTCTATCCTTAACGCTTATATTAATTCATTGCATAAATTTACCAGACGTGCCTCATATGTTAGTTTAAGAAAATGATGTATTAAAAACCTAATAAATCTTTCGTGGCATTATTTTTTTCCATTTATGTAGGTGTTGGCAAAATTAACATATGTATAAAAATGAATTTATGAAAAAAGAAAACAAAAAAATATATAGGTCAATCCACTTTGTCATTCAAATGTCACAAAACAAACTTTTGTCCCCAGCTTTGCTGACGTAACTAAATATAATAAGTTCCTCAAACATGTATAGCTCAAGAGCTTACGGGGTTTTAAACAACATTTTTATATTAATAAAACTAACTATAAATTTTAATATAAAATTATTTTTTAATGTTTAAATAGGGTATTTTAACACTCGGATATTTAAACATTTCATAGAAAATTATACAAAGAAAGTATGAGTCACATGGTTAAAATATTTAAAAAAAAAATCCTCGTCTTACCTTTAACTAACCTAAGAAGTTATAAAAGGGTACTTTTTTACATAAAATAGTTACATCAATATTTAAAAAAAATATGTTTTTGAATGTTTTTTTTTATTTGTTAAAAAGCAAGCATACTGCTTAAAATATATCTAAATAGTTCTATTTACTTTATCATTGAACTGTAATAAAATCGTATCAGTGACATTGATTACGTAATAAAATAAAATAAATTCCTCAAACATTTCAAATCAAGAGTTTTAAGCGCATTTTTAAACAAATTCAGGTTTTATTTACAGTTATTATATGATACTTAAGTTTGTACATAAATATTTATGTTTTATGACGTTTTGTATACTTTATTTTACACTTTAGGTATTTTATGTATTTTTAACACTATTATGGATATTTTTACCTTTAATACTTGCTACGTCTTATAAGTCTCAGCTACAAAGTATGCTTGTCATATGCCGCTAATAAGATAAGAAACGTGATAATTATATTTTTATACACCAATATCATGTACTACGTCATATTACGTAAAGCAATACTGAAAAACTTAAAATCTATGCAAATTACTTTAATATTTTTGGTCATAATTAAAAATAAAGATAAATTGAACTAGATATGTACATTTTAAATTAAATAAAATTATCCCCAGTTACGAAAGCAAAAAACATAAGTAAAATCCTTGATTATACTATTTATTTCACGTTCGTTTCAAGGTGATACACGCAATAGTATATTGTTTGCAAAAAAGAGCATTAGGTACAAGTCTGTAATCTGTAACATTTTAACAGTTAATCTGAAAATTCAGATTACTATCTATGATTACTGTCTAAAACGGTACGCTCATAATTTTAGTTAAATAAATTAAATACGAACTTTAATTAATAACTCTCTTTGAAATGCTAACAACAATTATAACGATGCATCCAGTTATTTCGGATTTGTAATACTTAAAAATAAGTTGTTGCTGCCTAACCATAACATTTAAATTTAAAATTGTTTATGTCTTTATATATAAATACCTTGGTCTAAATAACATGTAAACGCTTTTCTCTCTCCTTGAGTATCCTCACTGCATATCCTAAGCTTCTATGTGTGCATAGTATTAATCGGTGTAAAGCGTTGATTGATTTCCAGTGTGTGCGTTTTCATATTGCTTATCCACCAGTTCGTTTTTATATTAAAATTTACAGACCAGATTAGTGAAAAACGGTTTCTGTTAATGGTAACCTTGGCGAGTGTAATTTGAATGTGTTTTCTAATTTCAAAATACAGATTTTTTGCTTATAAATTAAGAGACGGACCTTTTTAAATATATTGATTCTTAAGTTTGGTAAAAAAGTTTGCCGCCAAACCGTAACCTTGGTAACAGGGTTCACTAGCTCTCCAGCTAACCACGGGTAGTATAACATAAATCACGCTTTACCCCCACCCTAAATGCCCTCATTGCGTATCCTAAGCCTCCTTTGTGTGCGGTGTGTACAACACTGTAAAAACATCGAGTGTTTTCCAATGTGTGCGTATTTATATTACAGAGGTCGTCAACCGGCGAATTTTCGGCGGTGTGAACTATTGCACAACAATTCTATGGTTGAACCAAAATACATTGAACTATTGATTATTTTTAAAAGTCATTAAAGGATATCCGTTACACATACAATAGATAATTAATTGTAGCATATACGTGACGTGGCTCGAGAGGTTTACGTAAACGTCTAAGCCAAATATCGAAACAGCCTGGGTTTGATTCTTGAAGGTGACAGGTTTTTGCAATAAGTTAAAGTATCTGAGTGATTGTTAAATTTTGTGTATGTATAGTTGACTAACATAAAATACCCATTATAAAATAGCCTATAGTAAGTATTTTGTATTTATTGGAATTTTTGAAATTTATTAGATATATTTTTATAAATTAATAGAAAAAAGGCCAAGTGCGAGTTGGACTCGCTCATGAAAGGTTTTGTAGCAGCAAGTAATGTAATATGAAAGTTCTTGGGGTTCATATACAGTATTAGTAGTATTCATACATAGAAACAAATGACGTTAGAAACCTCAATATCACCTTGCCGACCTATTCATCAATACCTCACACGTATGGATTTATAAAAACAATCATTGAATTTCAATTCTAGGTATTTTTAAAATAAAACCTGTAAATTATTATTATTTTTTGTTTAAAAATTTTAATGCAGTTCAAAGAATACTTATTTCCACTGTCCAAGTTCCTTTTACCAAGTTTCAACGGTATAGATCTTCTATTAAAAATCTAAACATAAAATTTGTACAACTTTAAAATATTTGAACACCACAATGTGGTAGAAACAAGTATTTTTTGTAACAACTTCTAACACATATTAATAAAAAAAAATTCATTTCACGGGTTCAAGCAGACAGACAGACAAACGGACGTGACGAATCTTTAAGGGTTCCGTTTTCGACCTTAGGCCACTGAACCGTAAAAACGAGATAAGGGGCTTAACTGTTCATAAAAAAATCTACTTTTTTGCCTCTGTTATTCCTCCTATGTTAAGTAAAAACGATTGTTATTTTATCTTTCAGCTAATGAAAATAACAAAAATATAATCCATGATCAGTTTAAGGTAGGCAGTTGCTAAATTTGGCCGCCGATTAATTTGTATTAGTATTTAGTTATTTAGCTTAACCTAATTTCCTAATAGCCTAAAACCGCATTTGTAACAGTGAGATCCGAGAAAGAGTAGGATTGAAAGAAAGTGTTGGTGTTAAAATGCGAAAGGGCATGCTCCGCTGGTTTGGACATGTGGAAAGAATGACAGAAGAAAAATTGACAAAGCAGATATATAATGCGAATGTGGATGGATGTAGGTACCCGGGGAGACCAAGTCTGACATTTCATGATCAAATCAATCGGATACTATCCAAGGGTGGTGTAAAGAGTCTCCGAAATCGGCGTGTTTGTATGAAAAGGGTAATTAATGTGAAGGAAGCAAGACAGGTTTGTCAGGATCGTGAGGTCTGGCACTCGATACTCTCTGTCTACCCAGTAAGGGACCTGATGTAAAGATATGTTTGTATGTAGCTTAGCCTATTCCTGCCTCTATAACGTCAGCAATTTTTTTCGATTTCAAATCTAAGACGGCAGGTAAACTGTTAGTAATTTTAATGGCAACACATAATTTATATAGACCATACGTGTTAATACGTGTTAAATATTTCAAATGTAGTCGTTTGCTTTTAAATATCAAAAAATGTCCAACCTTAAATTATTTTCTCTAAAAGTTTGAAAATGACAACCCTAGAAGCGAATAAACAAGAGGTCATTCAAATTGGCAAGGAAAATTTAAGGACAAATCCGAATTGATAATGTGTTTATTTATGTATTCACACATTCCAAGTATGATAATATGTCAATGTGATATGTTATTTAAAGCTGTTTAATTTAAGTGCAGTAAATTGAAAAAAGGACTTAAATTTTTCTATTATTTCTACTGAATAAATGAAATATGGCCTTATTTTGAAATACTTTTCATAAAGGAACTGATCAGCTAAAAAACATATTTTATTCGACAAAACTACAAATAGTCATCTATATAATATTAATATGTGAAGCCAAAACTTTGAACCCCTTTTGCTTAATCAAAAAGAAAAATCATTGTTAAATTTATTATTTCTTAAACTAGATGGGATTAGGATAAGGTGGAACGTATCGAGGTCGACATATAATTATTTTTGACATAATCCAAAAAGAAAGAATTTATAGATTCGACTACAAGGTTTTCACTCTCTTTTGTATCTATATTACAAAAGCAAACAAGCAGACGGGTTTCTTGATGGTAAGAAATACGCGCCGCCTAGAGACACCATAGGTGGAAATACTTGTTGCCAACTTGAGGCCGGACATGTTAGGCTTCGAGCAAAAGTAAGTTTATCCTTATGCTCCGAACCGGAATATATCAACGGCAAGTACTGTAGTTATTGCGGCAAGAATAGTTAAGACGGTGGTATTAATCCGGGCAAGTCGCTGCCAATCTCTACCACCTAGAAATTCCCTCCGCAGTTTACGTGTATTCAGGCGGCGTACCTCTTGAAAAGTCTCGCATCAAAACCAGACTAACAGACATAATATCTAATGTCACATGTTAATTATTATGCTACGCTCAGTGCAGTTTGTTCTTAAGTTTCGATTTTGATCGATATGCGATAGTTGTTAAGTAAATCGGGTCTATTCACTTAGCGCACTATAAGCATTTGATATACATCATATAATTCAAGTTTGCTTGCGTTTTGTAGCTCAGTGAGCCTTCTGGGCGAAGAACTATTACTTAATCTGTACTTTATCTTTTATCCTGTGTAGAATATTTTACGATTAGGTACTTAGTAGCATAAGAACGGTTCTAATTACATTATTAATTATACTATTCTAATATAGGGCAAGATTGACTCATCAATTAATCATTTCTTTTTTTAAATTGGTTTTTGTCGGCATAAAACTACTTCTTTTTTTCAATTCTTTTGTATTTAAATTTTTAGTTAACATGGATGAATAATAGATAATATATGCTAAATACATAATTAAACAAGACAAGTGGAATTCGAACTAGAATATGAAGGGTTCCGCACTATCAAAAAATGTTGCGCAATCAAAATGTTGTTCCCGAAAGAGGCCAGTTATATTTTATTAACATTTAGTAAATTAATTTCTTTGTTTAAAAATAATACTTGTTTAGCCTAATTAGATATTCGTGAGTAAATTGACATACAACTAAAATAAAAATGAAACGATTATTTCTACATTAGTATATCATAATTATAATAATACATATCTTTCCATTTGGTTCAATTTTGATTGTTTTAAAAGATTATAGACATTTATTTTTATTTTATTTGATTGAATTTGTGACTGTATTTAAAGAAATTGTTAGCTTATTAATTTAAAAAGCATTGCTTTATAAACGGACTGATGAATATACAAAGAACCCTTATTAATAGAATCTGATTCTAACTTTTTTCGTAAGGAACTCTAAAAAACAAAATATTTAACAAGTCATTGGGGGTCACAGATTCTGTCATATATCAATAGAAATTAACGCATCATCGACTATTTGCATATAGTGCCAAATTTGGAAAAGAAACAAAGTCTCTACAATACTGTAATACGGGTTATAGTAGCCTGATCGATTTTAGGAAGGAAACATATGTTGTTTATTGTATATGTTGGTTCGTTCAACCCGAGTTTGCGAATGTTCCTAGGGGCAATGAACTGTAGGCAAAATAAAACATCACTTTACGTAATGAAGCATTGTCTCATCGATGTTTTCGTTCCATGATTGTATACCCTAAGGTTTGTTATATGCTTTTAAATTAAATACTGAACACGTGTCACAGAGACATGTTTTTTATAGAACTCGAAATAAAATGAAGTGACTGTAACATACAGACGGATAGACAGATATATCGAATCTATAAGGGTTCAGTTTATTGCTATTACGGTAGGTTACGGAACTCTAAACAGGCGGATTACTTGCTGGCAGTCCGATCATACTATAGTTATTTTTTTATAGAAAACAAGCGGGGGGCTATTCTGATGGTACGAGTCATTTTATTACAACAACCAAAGCGGAGGGCTAGCCCGATGGTAAGAGTCATTTCATTATTGGAGATGATACAGGTACGTCATTTTCTGATGACCGGGATCTTGTGCAAGTTGCAAGTTTTCTCCGTGATGATCCGGCTCCGTTTAGTTGAGAGTTGAGATAGACAATCTGCCTCTCTGCGATGCAGCTCGTAACAGACGAGCGCAGTTAAAAAGGTCAGTCCCAATAAAACCACTGGTAGGGTGCAGTGTATCAGCATACCTGGGTAGGGATCCAGTGCCTTCCTTGTTCCTTCCGCCATGATAACTGTCGTGCATGTTCCGGTCCGGAGGTATCATATATCTAATATCTCGACCGCAAGACAGCGACGCACCTGTAACATCTTTATTATCTATTAGTCACGATTGTCTCCATCATCAGCAGAGCCGTGTGCTTGTGCTCTGACTTATAACAAAAAAATTACAAGCTACTCCAACCTCCAGTTAGTAGCGCGACAATAACGAGAACTAACGCTACGGCAGCAAGAATAGGTTGTTATTAAGTTAAAAAATTAAATAAATAAAAAAAGCCCTTACTTTTGTTTACTTTGCTTTTTTACTTTCTGTAGGTACATTTGCTAGTTTGCCTCATCCATACTACTTCGTTCTAGCCTACGCACCTAACGCTACCGACTCACCTCGAGACTCGGGTTCGATTTTCGACGAGGATCAGACCTTTGTGTGATGAACATCTAAATGTCTATATTAGCGGGTCTGAATTTTTATTAAATTTATTCTAGTTTATATTTAAGCATTTCTACGGAATAGTATCGTTGACTAACAACCATAACGCAACCATATACGAGTAATTTGCTTACTTTGGGACTAGATCAAATTATGTACTTTGTCCAGGTCTATTTATTTATTTATTCTGTTCTCTCTCTAGACAATTTATTCAAGGGTTTGCCTTACCTACAAACCAATATTAAGATATTGTTACTGCAAGTATTTTTTTTTATGATATTGGAAGGCAAACAAGCAAACGCATTTTGGTGGTAATGGTGCGTTGCCAACCTGAGACACTGATGTTAGGCCTCGACCAAAATTAAGTTTACCGGCTACCTTACCCTCCGAACCGGAACACGTCATGACGTTATGGCGGCAGGAATAGGTAAGGCGGTGGTACCAATCCGGATGAGTCGCTCCTAAGCTCGACCATAAAACTGACATCAAGAACGATGTCAGCGATTGTATTTTGGGACTTTATAAACTGATCCAAGCAACTGAGGTCTCTACTGGGAAGACAACACAAAAATCAGAAGCTCAATTACCAAATCCAGCAACATCTCAAACTCAACAACTTAGCACAGATGCATTTAAAGAATTACAGGATTTTAGGCAAACTTTACAGGATCACACTAGAGCTATCCAAGAAAACAATATGAAAATAGAAGAACAAGTCATCGATATTTCACAACAGGAAAAATTATCATATGCTAGTGAGGTAGCGGCGCCTCCAGTAAAAACATTTGCTGGTCGTGCCGCTCTACACTCCATAGTGATAACCTCCAAGAGTGACCTCGATACAGGAGAACAAGTGCTGGATTTGGTAAGAGAGACTGTCAAAGCGAAAAAAGAAGGAATAACAGTAGAGAACATTAGAAAAGCCAAAGATAGAAAGATAATTCTAAGTTGCAAAACGGAGGAGGGCAGGAAACAAGTTAAAGAAAAATTAAAAATTGTAGGAGACAGACTACTTATAGAGGATGCAGTTAATAAAAAGCCATTGTTTGTTCTTAAACACGTTCTTTCCTATAATACTGACGATGAAATTCTATTTGCTCTGAAAAATCAAAACACAAAACTTTTTGAAAATTTAAAAGAAGAAGAAAGATCCGTATGTATACTCTTTAAGAAAAAAACCAAGAACCCCAAATTAATCATGTCGTGGCCAGAGTATCCACCAAACTGTGGCAGCGTATGAATGAGGTGGATTATCTGCACATCGACCTCCAGCGCATAAAAGTAGAGGATCAGTCTCCGCTGATCCAATGCTCTATGTGTCTGGGGTACGGACTTAGCAGAAAGCTCTGCACGGAGACTGTACCAAAGTGCAGTCACTGTGGAGGGCCTCACCTCAGATCAAAGTGCGAGGAGCAGACGACCAACATGGTTCCAACAAGTTGCAACTGCTCCCACGCAAAATTAGATAACACCAGCCACAATGCTTTTAGCGATGACTGTCCCATTAGACGGAAGTGGGAGATGTTATCAAGGGCAACCATAGCATATTGTTAGGGTTGCCTTGGCTAGCAGATACATTTCGGTTGAGGGATGGCATCAAAAACAACAACAATTGGGGAATACTCTGGCCCATACGATTTCGCGAACACCAAATTGGCACCAACTTCTTTTGAAATTGGCCCAACTTGCTGCAAATCAATACAATAGTTTAATAAAATAAAATAAAAATAAAACAATAACCAGTACTTATAATAATATATGCTCGATATTATATACTTTTATATAGTTCAGTAGCATATGAAATTAAAATAATAATAAATACGAAATTTCCCTATATTAATAGTAGTATGAACAAGTATCATATTAGTATATATTATATAACAGTTAAAAAGTATACAGACGATCTTCAAACCCAAATAATCTAAAAAAAATATGTATAAAGAATTTAATTAAAAATGTAACAAAAAAAAAACAGCTACATTAAACCGATAACTCAACAAATAAAAATCCCATCAGATACTAATTAAAACAAGAACAACAAAGACTGTGACCACCCATGTCACAGGAAACTGCCGATGTTCACCACTCGAACATCACATTAAATAAAAAAAAACTCTACCATCTATTCAGATGTCACGGTATTAGTGACGGCGAGCCTATGCTCGCCTTTACGAGCTACCTGGCAAGGAAGGCAGATGGTCTATTCTACAAAGGAGCCCGGATCAACACGGGGTACATTTATGGTTATAGACCCTGATCACAGGACTTAGTTGTGGATTGTCACGACTGGGCTTATGGAAAAGTTTATATGTTTTAAAAGTTGTACCTAAGCGCCGAAGCATGCGTCAGCCACCATTATAATATTTCATGACGCAAAACCACCGTGCGGTGGAAATAAAACAACTCCTGTCCGGACATTATACCTGCCAGTGGTTTTGAGGTTGTTTGATACCTACCAGTCCAGTATGTTGAGGAAAATCTCGTAAAACTATGGATGGTTTTACCAGATCACAGTTTTGCCAATTATCCAAATAAATAGGTTAATGCGCGTGGTCTAAGTTTCAATAATTAACAAAAAATATACCAACTAGTTTTAAATATCAAGTCTGCCTTCCATTTGTTATAGTGTTGGCATACAAGCAAACATAATACCTATTTCAGCCGCTCTTACGGCAGTTTACATTGTCATGTTCCGGCATGGAAAGGTTTTTATGAAAACTGCAAACATTGTGGTCTACACACAGATGCTAGAGGTTTAGCCGGACTGGGTTTATAATGTTTAATTATAACGGCTATCTTGCCCTTTAGGCCGGAACATGACACTATCATTATGGTGACAGGAATAGGTGAGGCGGTGGAAGCCTGTCAAGCAAAATTCACAGCACTCGACTACTAATTGTTGGCAATGGGCCATTTTATTAATGCTTTTATAAGCTACCAGGTTGGAAGACAGATGTTCTATTATACACAGAACCAATACGGGATTTGGGTAGGCACTCGTAGGACTTTGACGAGCCGTAACATTTGTGTCAAACGGGCACAGGAGTCTCTTATCATCAGGAGACCCGTGTGAAGACCAAAAGCAACTGCATATAGTGTGGTGTCGAAAATGACAAAAAAGTTTAGAAGTTTATATTTGTCTTTGACTGTTTATAACATTGTGACAAATGACGAAACCTGGATTTAATGTTTAGAACCGGAAACAGAAGCCAGTCAACAGAATGGGTCTCTCCTTTTGAAGAGTTGATAACAAAAGGTAAGAAGAGCCATAGCGAAGGAGTCGAAGGTGGCAAAATAATGCCTGCGTCTTTTTTCGGGGAAACTAGATATTATGTAACAGTGTCGCTTGATAATCAAAAGGCATCAAATTACAATGTAAAACAATTGTTTGCCCAGTATCTTAAAAAAATTTCGCGAAAAGCGAACACCTTGGAGCCCTCATTACGCTCGATAGCCTCTTTAATACGAGACGTATTGAAGGTGCGCAGGTCTGTCCGCAACGCCTTGGAGACTTGTATGTTTAACTCCCTGTACTTTAGCATGTCAACCAAAGACTGCAACCGCATTTCATTCTGTTCGCCCATGAGTTTGAGAGTAAGGTCTGAGAGCTTTCCAATTCTTTTCTTGCTTCGGGTCTTAAAGAATTTCGACCCGGCCTCTTGGACAGTTTACACAAACCCACCTCGTCGACAGAGTGCGCCGAAGTCGGGGCGTATACCTGTATGACCTACAGCGGATATCGTTTTGTAATTGTCGACACACACTCCCGATCACCTCTACGTTGTTGATGAGTGACCTCCGGACGATAAACGCCCTGGGACGGGGGCTGGGGGGTTCATTGCATATTTAATTTCAAGATTATCGAATTGAAAATATAACCAAATTAATTGAACCTTTCAGATTTAATGCTTTAATTTTTATTTAACAATAAAAAACACATGTTTTCCTCTCGCGTATCTTTTATATACACACATACATACATACATGCATATCTTGACGCCAAGTCCCTTACGTGTATCTTTTTGTATTATTAATCCCTTTTAAACATTACTATCTAATTTATTCATATTCTCTGACAATCTTTTCAGTTATTTAGTTTCCCAGCGCTCCCTCTCGTAGCGCTCCAGGTTTTTTAAAATATAAGATCTGTCGTCTATTAATATATAATGTTGCTAATAAAAACGTAAGAAAAATGAACTGCCAACTTGTATGTTTGACATATCTAGGTCAGTCATTAAAAAAAACATTTTGTATCTGGTTTTCGATTGAAAATGCTAGATTTTAACATTAAAATGACGATAACGGTATTGGTAATTGTTAAGTAAAATGGAAAAAATATTGTTTTCTACTTTTGAGTTCTTATATTTTAAGCTTTGAGTATTTAAGTCGTTGACATTTTTTTTTATATTTCATCTCTCGCTTTTTAATTTTGTCATTTTATTAATTTGTTTTTGTTAACATCCACTGATATGATATATATTTAGAATGTGTACAGTGTTCACCACTTTCATGTTCTGCTTGGGAATAGGGTACATTCTCAAGCAGAACATGAAAGTGGTGAACACTGTACACGATCTAAATGTTCAATTGTCGAATATTTTTTAATGATACGGCTCTCCTAATGGTAAGAAACAACCGCCTAGAGCCTATAGTTATATTATAGGTATGTCGCTGTCCTAAGACCTGCATGGAACGCTTATTGTGCAAGTATACCTACCGGTTGCCCTGCTGACCGAAACTTGACAGGGAGATCACTACCTGGGCAAGTTTCTACACAGCGCCTTACTACCATTAGGCTTGTGGGCAATGACCTATATTTTAAGCGGTGCCTGATTTAATCTTACGAGCTGCCTATTTGTATTCAGCCTCAGTGTTATAATCACACTATGTTATGACGTCAGAAACAACTTTTTTTTTATAATATGATGATTTTCTTTTGGCCCTTATCACCAAAGATGTAGACAAAGGTCTAACCTAACCGAAGACACTAAATCGTAACTAATTTCTTATTATGCTATTCAAACGGCATTCGTGATAGAGTTAAATAATAATAACATGAGTTTTGCTCGAAGAAATCCTTTAAAAATATAATTTTAACTTCTATCCATTTTCATAATATATTTATTTGTGTCCCATCCAAAACGCCACGCCAAAAAATTAAAACAAAATTTTGTTGTATGTTAATCGCTTTTCGTTTATTATTCTACACATTATTTTGGAAGTTACAATAGCCTCACGCCCATATTCCCGAACAGTTAGGCAGATGTCGAACCAGAGCACCTACAACTAACCGAAGACACTTAGTCCCACAATGTCAATGTGGCAAACCCAGCGACGTTGTTTTTATTAGAAAATTGAAAAGTCACGTTTTGTTCAGTGAATGTCATGAAGTCAAATCTAACACCGCATTGCTAGACCACAGAGGCGAAATTATGTAATAAACAATCGAAAAAGCACAAGCCTCTCTTGAGGCTAAGGAAGAGACTACTAACGTGGCCTGAAAAGACTATTGATGTTGTAAGTGCCTCGTTTTCCTGCAGCCGGGTGTGAGTCCTCCAGACTAGAATACGACTCTGTTATTTTGCCGGCAGGAATAAGTAAGGCGGTAGAACCCTACTTGGACAAGTTGCAGCTTGGCACTCTGCCATCAGAAGTCTCATTGCTAACGTGGGTCGTCAACGTTTTCTTGGGTCTTACGAGATTACAGGTCGAAAGGCAGACAGCTACTTAAGAGACCTGAATAAGCACGGGGGAAAATACATTATCAGCTTGGAAAATGTAATAATTTTTTAACACGTGTGATGTTTTACATGAGAATCATAAAATTCATCATAAGTAACAATTTTGTTTTGTTGCGTATGAAAAAACCAACCGCTCACGTATTTTTGAGGAAATATAAAATATTCTTTAAAATGCTACGTGACCATACACACATACAGTATTAGGAAATACCAAACTGAGGGAAAAATATGTAACCTATATTTCGTAATAAGGTCAATAGTTACACTGATATACTTCCGATGTCATCACAGGTATACCCACAATCAGTCTTCAATCATGTTAATTCAATCAAATTCATCAGTGCTATGTAGGAATGTGATGACCCCACCAAGGTAGTAAAATAACTGACACACTTACTACTTAAACAACTACTACCACCAATTAAGGTATCAAAAATATTTTTAGAGCCTATAAGTAATAACATGAAGTTTTCCATTCGTGAATACGCATCACGTTTATCTCCTAACTTTGTTTGAATATTCTAAACAAATAGTGACAAAATTAAATCATTTTTTTATTATTTAAGTATAACTCAAAAACAAAAATATTATCAGTAACAAACTTTACAAAAAATGTGAAAACGTGTTGAAAACCTCTTTTTTGGGTTCCAAAAGTATCTGAAGCGTAGCACCAAATCATCGGCGCGTAGGTTTCATTAGTCAGGAGGTTAATTTTAGTATCTCGATTAGTTAAAAATTTAATCCACTTACCAAAGCATCGTCAACGTAAAACAAACGTCACGAGATTATTTCTGTAAAAACTGCGTAACTGAAACAAAAATACCGATCGATAAATAGAAAATGTAATATTTGTCAGGTTGTGCACCGCGGGCCTTGACTCGTAGGTCGTGGACCTGTCTCGTGGAGGCGTCTTTTAATAATTATATAAATAACGGTGAACAAACTCGAAATTCATATAAATACTTATAATCTTGCAATCATACCAGGCATACAGGATATTAAAATAAGTTACTAGTATGTGTTATCCTGGATCAGCTAGTTTCGAAATTTACATGAAAGATTGACAAAGCAGATATACAATACGAATGTGAATGGATGTTCATACCCGGGGAGACCAAGATTGACATTCCATGATCAGATCAGTCGGATATTATACGACGGTGGTGTCAAGAGTCTCCGAAACCGGCGTGTTTGAATGAAAACTGTAATGAATGTGAAGGAAGCTAAATAGGTTTGTTAGGATCGTGAGATCTTGCACTCGATTCTCTCTGCCTACCCTGTAAGGGACTTGGTGTGAAGATATGTATGTATATATGTATCAGCTAGTTTCAGAGAATATTTAAAAAGCATTTTGTTGTCCAGGGTATAACCCCTAAAAATAAAAAATATATTCGTTTGGTAGGTTTTTCTAGAAAAGAAATAATATTCATGTCGATTTAAGTCTCCGGTGTAGAATATACCTGCTGATTGTGCTGTGTTCCCTGTGTAGAATAGAACTTCTATCTGGCATCTCGTAAGAAGCGAGCATTAGTTTATTAAAAAGTTATTAGGCCAATGTCTACTTTTATTTCGACATTCGCCAACACGGAGATCAGAAACTTAAATTTAAATATCCCTGGACAAGTTACACAAATTTAATCTAACCCTAATGCAAATTATATGGGTCTCAGTCAACGATTCTAATACATAAAAAATACGGAGAATTTTTTCCCCGTGTTGGTCCGGGCTCCTTTGTAGAATAGACCATCTGCCTTCCTGCCAGGCAGTTCGTAAAAGGCGAGCATAGGCTTACCGTCACTAACACCGTGACATCTGACTAGGTGGTAGAGTTTAGCAGCAACTCGCCCGGATTGGTACCACCGCCTTACCTATTCCTGCCGCCATAACGTCATGATGTGTTCCGGTTCGGCGGGTTAGGTAGCCGGTAAACTTACTTTTGCTCGAGGCCTAACATCCCAGCCTCAGGTTGGCAAGGCACCATTACCACCTTTGGTGTCTCTAGGCGGCGTGAATTTCTTACCATCAGGAAATCCGTCTGCTTGTTTGCCGTCCAATATCATAAAAAATAATAATATTGAAATAGATACCAGAATAAATTTAATAAACACCCAGACCCGGAAATTTTTCAACATGTTGATCTATCTACCCTCGTCTGAAATCGAACCCGAGACTCGCGGTTTGTCAGTGGAGTTAGGCATGTATGCTAGCCCCTCGACCAAACGTGGTGTAACAAGTTTTACGCCTAAATTAATACTAAACGACACAATTACATAATAATAGAACATTTTTAAAATAGGTAAGTGACAACCCTATAATCCTTTTGAGAAATAATCTATTGTAAAAGACACGTTATGTACAAAAATTTATCCTCATGAGTTATTTTATATATTTTATAAGAATCGACAATAGCTGCTGCTAGACTAATTTCCACTCGCAGCTTTACCGGCATACCAATTAATGTTTTTATTGTAAATTGTAGCCTAGGTATATGTTATTCAGATGTAAGTATAAACTATATTCCTGTTCAGTTACATCGAAATCAGTTTAGTAGTTTCCATTGCATTTATAATATTATTAGTAGAATTAGGATAGGATAAAATACGAATCGATAAATTGGAGCTACTATATATACCTTTCGAAATCGCGTTTGAACACTGTTATTTATTAAAGTTAAGTAATAAAGCATTAGTTACTTAATTATTTTGATGTGCCAACCGGGCACGTTTTCAATCCCAAGCATCGTTATTTTTATTAGAACACTAGCTATCCCGGCGGACTTCGTTCCACCCTTTCAGTTTGTATAGGCAAAATGATGTATTGTTTTCCCATTTTCCCTGCAATTTTCCCGGTTTTCCTTCCTTCATAAGAACTTTGTCCCGGCAATAATTTACACAATACAAAAAGAATTAGCCAAATCGGTTAAGTCGGTCGGAAGTTTTGAGCAATTCAGTTTTATATATAGAACATTAAAAATACACATCTTCTTTTTTTTATTTTTGCTGCCCGAACCGGCGATCGAACCCGAGTTCGAGCTCCCGGCTCAAGAAGTCACGTCCAACGCCGGACCGCTAGATCACAGAGGCACACAAACAGGGTAAGAGTGAAAATATACCCTTTTTTGCCTTCCTCTCAGGCAGCTCGTAAAAGGCAAGCATAGGCTTACCGTCACTAACACTGTGACATCTAACTAGGTGGTAGTTTCGCAGCGGCTCACCCGGATTGGTACCAACGCCTTACTTATTCCTGCCGCCATAACGTTATGACGTGTTCCGGTTTAAAGGATAAGGTAGCCGGTAAACTTACCTATGCTCGAGGCCTAACTTCGCGGTCTCAGGTTGGCAACGCACCATTTCCAACCTTGGTATCTATATCATAAAAAAATCGATTGTTTATTTATTTTTATGTGATAGGTCAACGAACAAGCACATGGGTCTCCTAAGAGATAACCATGGCCTATAGACACCATTGATGTTACAAGTGCGTCGCTGTCCTGCGGTCGAGATGTAAGGCCTATAGTGTAGGTCTGCCGGCTACCCTACGCTCAGAACCGGAACATGTCAGAGTCATTAGGGCGGCAGGAATAGGCGGTGGATCCCTATCAGGGCAAGTGGTAGCACCGCATTTTACCACCAGTAGTCTTGATATTGATCTACATTTTAACCAGTCGCTTTTTACGAGCTGCAGGCAGAGAGGCTGATGGCCTATTCAACTCAGCAGACCCAAACCAACATGGGGGAAATTTTATTAAGTTAAAATAAAGATAAACAGGCTATGTCATTCTCAGCCTAACCGTATTGAGTTGTTGCCTTCCTAAAAACCGAAACCGCGATTTTATCGCCTTTCGGATGTAACATTTCCACGGCAGACTTTAAGAGTGATAGTAAAAGAATGGGAGACAAAATCTATGGTTTATAGGTTAATTGCTCTTTAAAATAATATGCATTCGTAACTATAACTCCCTTTCTTCGACGTAATGTCACGTCAATCACGTTGGCTTTAGAACAAATAAATCCGCATAAAAATCGGTCTACTCGTTCAAAAGCTATGATGCCATAGACATTCAGACACGTTAAACTTATTATACCCCTCTTTTTGCGTCACTTTAAAATGTATATTACCTAAGTCATCTCAATACGCGTAAACGGACGGCACCATTTTTCTAATTCTTTTTTGTTGTGTTAATTACTGTCAAGTAAAGATTCTTGAAATAATAATAAATATTAGTTTAATTAAATATTCATAGTTTAGACCGGACAATGTCTGTGTCCCAAGAGGTCTTTGCTTTAAGCTCCGTAAATGTATGTCATTTTTTACATAGGCGATGTGTAAATCGTCCCACCAGGAGATACGTCTATTTGTTTTATTATTGTGGTATTACCTATTGCTAATCAATTAATATTATATTTTTGGGAACGTACTCGGTATTTCCGATATAATAATAATGACGTTAAATTGAATTTTTTGTGGTAATTTATTTCTAATTTCCTGTCAAATAATTTAATATGCGTACTTGACACAATGTAGGAGTCTCCTAGCTTGGTGACTTGCGTGAAATGATGAGATAAAATGAGACCAAATAAGTATAGCTATAGAATAATTAGTTACGTGGTCGTAATTAATGACAATTAACCTATGACTATTCTTTAATAGATATCCACGCCTATTTGACTAATTTTGCCTCTGCCTACCACTTCAAAGATGACACGGGCATGAAAACACTTTATTTTTTTAACCCCCGAAGGAAAAATACGGGTGTTTTAAGTTTGACGCTTTTCTGTATGTGTCTTGTGTGTCTAACTGTCCGTGGCATCATACTCGTAACTTTTGAACGGTTGAACCAATTTCGATGCAGGTTTTTTTTTAAACAGACGTGACCTACCAGGTTTTTGAAAATATGTTATTTTATCATTATTTACTATTATTAATTTATTAAAATAAATAACATATTAAGATTTCCTAATAGCTACACTTATAATTTCTAAGTAGTTAGAAAAGCGAAACCAGATGAAAAAACATGATATTCTTCTATCAGAATTTCTTCAAATGTCCAGTTTCTTTAACTCCCTGCAACATCAGCTATTTGTGGTTTCTTCATCAGCACTATAACCTCGCATTTGATTAGATTATAACTTTTACGGCTTTAACTGTCTCGTTTCAGTAACAAAATGGTGATACTGTTGACAAATACCACTGAATCACGCAAGCGTTATCAGTTGCCGAAATATGCGAGCACGTGGTGGAGGCAAGGTCGCCGGGTCTTTGGCATGTTACGCAAGACCTGTAACTAGCCAAGTGATTGTAACGACGTTGGTAAGTTAAATATTTAGCTAAAATGTTAAGATTTTTTGCTAGTCCAGACAAAAAAATGTTAAGATGTTGTGTTAGTCCAGGTAAAAAATGTTAAGACGTTTTTTTTTAAGTTCATTTAAAAAATGTTAAGATGTTTCTTTAGCCCAGACAAGAAATATAACAGCGACGTTGATAGTTTAAAAAATTTGGTACTTAAAATAAGCGTAGTTAGTACTTAGTAGTAATACCACCAATGTTAGATTCGTAGGACAGCCGTTTTTAAATATTTCGACACATTTTTTTAAGACAGATGCAGTTTTTTTAACTTTTTTTATTACTACCATTTACATTTACAATTTACTACAAAAGAAAGTCGTATTAGTTACACCAGAGATTAGTAAATATTCATAGACTTTGGTTACACTATTTACAACTCGAGAACGGCTAAACCGATTTAGGTAAAAATTTATGGGGTTTTAAACTATCTGCTTAGTACCAGTAGACGGACATAGAATACTTTTACCCTGTTAGACTGAGCAGTAAATAGAAAAACAGCATTTTCATTTTTCTCATACAAACTCAACGGTTGGAACAAAATTCATTGGAACAGCTAGTATTTTATAAAAGAACTTATAATAAGGATTCTAAAAAGGTGTACCATAACTTCTGTTACATGTTGAGCAGTTGGTTATTTTTTTTTTAATTGGATGAATAAAAACTATATATATATCGTTTACTGCCCACTGGCAAAGGAGAATGTCGAGAACTAGCATTATATAGCGTCACAAAAAGGTAGAGTGGTGTACTTAGCAATCCCGACAAATTAATTATTTTCATTAGGTTCCCTACATATTATTTTAAATATATAACCTAACATTTTCGATTGTTGAACCCTTAAATCGTGACCCAATTTTCATGAAATCCTATTCCTTTTGCGAAGTCAGCTTTGTAAACAACATACGATATTATTGTAAACTTATTTACTAACAGACTTTCAATGGAACATGACAGCATGATATATTTCACAGTAATAGTGTTTTGGCAAGTGACCCAATATACACAATATACCGACAACTCCGATATCGCGGTGTGACTTGCTTTTGAGTTATTTGGATAGAATGCAAACATTCACTCGAACCTTTAATTGGAAATATTTGTAAACAAGTAGACGGATTTTCTGATAGATATTTACAATAGTTACCAAATAAGACTAAAACCTTTTGGTGTTAGATATCTAGCAAATACGACGAGCTCTGATATTATTGAAGCATGATAGGTAAGATGCTGATATGTTGTAGAAATACTGGTGTCGGACTTGAATTCTTAAGATCCCAGGTTTGTTCTCTGTGTCGAGCAAGAAAAAATAATAAAATGTTTATTTACATTTTTTTATTAAAAATAACGTTATAGGCTAGCCACATATCACATAATGCGTCTTAATGTTTTTGGCTAGTCATGGGTGCTCGGGTTGTGTTTCTGACTACCTCTTTGTGGATATGGGCGTGAAACTCAATGATCTAATTTTTTATGTAATGGCATATAGAATAAGCACAAAGCTCTCCAAATGATAGGAGGCAACCGTTGCCTAATGACACCATAGAAGATACAGGTGCGTCGCTGTCCTGTGACCAAGGTGTCAGACCTATTATACAAAGTCTTTTTCTATGTTAGAGGCGAATAAGTATTCGACTCGCTTGATGGTCAGAGACAACCATGGTTTATAGACACCATAGATGATACAAGTGCGTCGCTGCCGTGAGGATGAGATGGAAGGCATTTTGCGCAAGTCTACCGGTCATTTTACAGGCCATTGTTATTATGTTAGTAGGAGTAGGTCAGGAGTAAGAGCACTCTAACACAGTGCTCTTGTTGGTAATGACCCAAATTTTAATCTTGCTAGCCTCTTACGATATGCCTTTCAGAGAAGCAAATGGTATATTCGAATCAGCCACCCGGACCAACACGGGGAAAAGAATCTACCGGCTGCTTCACCCTCCAGACCGGATTATAACAGTGTCACTATACCTACATACCAATATACCATAGTTACTCTGTCTTCAGTGAATCCCTAACCGATCAAGTTGCTGCATATTATTTATTTTATGTACCCACCAGTAAATTACTAATAGACCAGCTGGATATGTAGTCATCAAAGTTCCAAGTCATTCCAATCCTTACACAGCCCATGAGCTCCAAACAAAGACCGAAACGAGGAAAATTAATTGTTTTTCACTGAACTTTGTATATTTCATAGTAATGGTATTTTGGCAAGTGATCCAATATTGTGTAATATTCCAGTAAGTGTGACGCTCGACAGTGACCTGACGACCTTGAGCGTTCTGCGCAGTTACGTGATACGAATCACCTTCGTATTTCCTTAACGATTAAGAGCTTAGAGTATGTAACAGTATAGAGCTGCGTCTTTCGGATTTATATTAGGTGATGCATTCGGAAAGTTATAAATTTCATAATTTAAATACCTAGGTACTATTTCCTTGTCGAGATTAGATAAGTACGGTAAGATATTGTCTGCATGTATTTGATGTCCCTTGCAAAGTTTAAGATTTGTTTCCTTTTTGTAATTCGAACGGCTAAGGACTGTAAAATTTATGCTTCTTTTCGGAAAAGGTGTATCTTGATTCTGGTCTGGTATTCTTCAACCCGTAACATTCATAAAACATTATGGGATACTAAATTGTTGGGTATCAATATCCCAATCTGTCAAAATATATACTAGAGTATGAATGATGATTTCAATTTTCATTGTTAGATTACAAATCCTTGTTCGGATTCTATAAGTAATTAACTTATTCTCTTCACATCGTAACCTACAATTAATTTAAAGAAATGTTGCACAAATAACTTAAAATAATGTGATACTTACTAAAAAGTAAAACGTTTTTTTTTTATTTCATTACTATTGCTGTAGTTTTCCCGCGTTTAAAAGTCTCACTTCACCGGATCAACTTGAAGGATTGGAATAAATACGAGTAGTACCTACCGTACCTGCACAACGGTTGTTTGCGCTATCAATCGACCTCATAAAAATCGATGGTCATCGATTGTTTTTAAATTTTAGTTTTATAGAAAATACTGAGCATCTTAGTTTCAGGTTCACCCCTCATCGTTATCTACGAGTAATATCATATATCAAAACTATAAGCAGGTTGAAATATTAACAAGTCGATAATTAAACTACATAATTAGTTTTACCATGGTTACATCATATTTAGTCGGTCTTGAGCCCAGCTAAATACAATAACCACGCGCAGAAAGGTATATTTTGAAACAGAAATAGATACGATATTTTAATAAAGTTTATTGCTGCCAACGTAGTGTAGTTTTTTCTACTTTCTGTGTGAGACTGAAATGCAGATAATATCAAAATCCATATCTGGGTTTCGGCGCCATCGAGAGAAAAGATAAAGAAGTTTTTTCATAATTATTGAATTTCGTGTTTATATTGAGAGAAATTAGTCAATTTTGGTGGCATTTTGTACAATTTTGTTCAGTGAAAGAGCACAAATGAAATAATCATAAAGAAATTCGCGTATCGTATATTTCCTCATTGCCGCCAAAACTCATTACATGAGCTTGTGTAAAAAGGCCACCGTTTTACCCAAGAGCCTGACATGACTTACTGACGACTTATGACTGATGACTAATTAAAATTAATTGAAATTGAAATAACATTTGATGCAAATTACTACTTGACTAATGGCTAAATACTAACGTGAAAGCCAAAACCTAAAGAAAGAAGACTGAAATGCAATGCACGCACTCTACGTTAAGACAATTCTGTGTGCAATGTCTTAGGTGACATTAAAATTAGAACTATGGAAAGGAAAACTATGACCTATTAGTTGATTATGATAATAGCACGAAATTGTGTTTTAGGTTTTTGTCTTCTTGTTTGTGTGTCTGTTGTGTGTCGATAGTCCAAAAATTGCAAAAATGCTTTTATATTACATAGTTTTGTATTTATTACACAACATTGCGACAATAGCTTTACGTTTTAAGTATTAAACCAACTTTTGTTACACATTTTTACAACTTCAGACACTGTTTTTTATTCATGGATAGAAGCCTCCATCACGTGCTAGTAGTTTAGATTAATAGATTTATCAACGAGTAGAGCTTTCTAGGGGCTCGTGTCTATTAGTACTACTAATTATTGTTATCAAAGGTTTCCGGTTTCAAAGGTAGGGTAGCCGTTAATCTTATACCTGGCGTAGGTAGGTACTGAGCCAACCCGTGTTGGTTCGGGCTCCTTTGCAGAATAGACCATCTGCCTTCCTGCCAGGCAGCTCGTAACAGGCGAGCATAGGCTTACCGTCACTAACACCGTGACATCTGACTAGGTGGTAGAGTTTCGCAGCGACTCACCCGGATTGGTACCACCGCCTTACCTATTCCTGCCGCCATAACGTCATGACGTGTTCCGGTTTGGAGAATAAGGTAGCCGGTAAACTTACTTTTGTTCGAGGCCTAACATCCCGGCCTTAGGTTGGCAAAGCACCATTACCACCGTTGGTGTCTCTAAGCGGCGTGAATTTCTTACCATTAGGAAATCCGTCTGCTTGTTTGCCTTCAAATATCATAAAAAAAAGAAAAAAAATCGATGGTCATTGATTGTTTTTAAATTTTAGTTTTATAGATAATACTGAGCATTTTAGTTTCAGGTTCACCCCTCATCGTTATTACCTTAGGTGTTTACGGGCCATCATATTTCCCGACTAATTATTTTGCTTGTTAATTATATCGGTTTATGGCAGATATGGTAAAAATTTAATAAAGCGTTTTTTTTAAATATCAGATTAAAGCTAAGCTCAAACTAAGCGAATGGTATACTTGTGCTAAATATAAATTATGCGTCACGTTGTTTGTCCGCGTTTGATTCTTAAACTACTTAACCGATTTTAAGCAAATTTACATACGTGGTTACGAGTAGTGTTTTTATGTGAAATTGGATCCAACTTGAAAGACAGGATAGGTTACATCTCAATTTTATAGCGGTAGAGCTGCGGATGGCAGTGTGTATGCTTATAAAATTTAAAGTAACTAAATTTTATCACCAAAGAGGTAGTCATAAGTACCGACAGGGCACCCATGGCTAGTTGAATAGTGTGACAGATGGCATACATATCGCCAACCAGACATTTATCCCGGATGACGTCGTTTCATTAGAAATTAAAAACACATTATTGAGTTGCCCTATCTGAGAATCAAAACTGAGACCGCATGTAGTCAACGCCAACACCACTACCTAGTGGGTAGTGCCAATGAGGTAAATATATAAATATTCAATACATAGTAAAATATTTTCATATCACAATGTGATACAATTACAATTTAGGTACTTTGTAGTTTCGTAATCGTATCGTAATCGTAACACATTCCGTAAACATAGTTTCATTTTTCACTACATAGTTCAGAACAAATTCACTTTTCGAAGTATGTCCGTATGTATGCTTAGATACTTAAAACTCCGCAACGGATATCGATGCGGCTTTTCCATAGAGTGATTAAAGTGGAAGGTTTTATTTGTGTAATAACATAGAAGTTTGTCCACCCGTTTGACAGTTGGATGGGCTGCTAATATGTATTATCCTGGAAATATAATAACTGCGAAAGTTTGTGTGTTTGTTTGTTACTCCTTCGCGCAAAAACAGCTAAACCGATTATCATGGAAATTGGCACACACACATAGAGGGTAACATGGATTAACACATATGATAATTTTAATCCGATACAACGTTCCCGTGGAACCATTAATAACACGGGCAACGCTGCGGACAACAGCAAGTATTACATTTTCGTCATATATTTATACAGGTTGCCACAGTAGACCTTTAGGAAGCCAGAGCTTGATGGTCATACTCGCTGTGTAACTGAAAAAAAATTGCAGTTACATTTTTTCTAAGGGTCTACTAACTAACTAAAACACGTAATTTGTTTTTCAGAATAAAGTTCGAGATGATTCAGTAGAAGTGAGTCATAATTTCATGACACAACGTCGACTTAAGTTCCAGATGACTCATGCTTTCACCAAACGAAAGCTTTTACGTTCTCCATGTGGGTTTCTGGATTCACAAAATTCCATACTGATAATATTTTCGATATAGATGAGTACCTACTAGCATTCCCATCTTTTTTTATGATATTGGACGGCAAATAAGCAGACGGATTTCCTGATGGTAAGAAATTCACGCCGCTTAGAGACACCAAAGGTGCTAATGGTGCGTTGCCAACCTGAAGCGGGGTTGTTAGACCTCGAGCAAAAGTAAATTTACCAGCTAACTTATCCTACAAATCGGAACACATTAACGAGAAGCACTGACGGTATGGCGGCAGGAATAGCTAAGGCGGTGGTACCAATCCGGACGATTCATTGTAAATGACCCTTATTAACATGACGAAATAATAATGACAATGTCATAAGCAGCCATCTACAACGGGGTAGATGGTCTATTGTACACATGGAACCCAGGCCATCAAACGGAAAAATAACTAATTGTTTATTCAAAGGTAAAATTATACATCTCATTTTACAGAAGAAAGCGCAGTTTGAAACATTTTAAAACAATAAAAATCGATCGCCTCTGTGGTCTAGCAGTCCTGCGTTGGACTTGACTTCTTAAGGTCCCGGGTTCAATCCCCGAATTAGCCAACTGAAAAACTAGAAAACGTGCGTATTTTCAATTTTCTTATAAAATCCAGTTGGCGATACGCTTGCCACCTATCACATTGTGGGACTTAGTGTCTCCGGCTAGTCGTAGGTGCCCTTGTTGTGTCCGTGACTTCCTCTTCCGGATATGGGAGTGAAGACATTTTTTTTAGAACAAATAAACGTCATTCGCACTTTAGCCATCATCGATACTATTAAAGTCATCCTCATAATCCTATTAATAATAACGTGACATCACTAGTTACGTAGAATCACTCCCATCTACTATCGATAGGAATTAGGAAAATACCTTAAACAGCTTTTGAGACGTCATAGTGAGCTTACTTATAATCGAAATTATAGCCACTTAATCCATTCATCGTATTTTATGATGAATCGATATTACGGTTTTTTTAGTAATGGTAATAGCAAAGACTATATTTATTACGCTCTGGTAATACTTACTAGTGTAGTCTTATCAATTATAAACTTAAACACTAAGACGACATTGATATAATTTCAAAACGACAATTTTATTAAATTGAGGAAACATTTTTTTTTATTTAATTTTATGTTATTGAAGGGAAACAAGCAGACGGAGTCTAAAGACACCAAAGGTGGTAATTGCCACCCTGAGGCCAGTATGTCAGGCCTCGAGCAGAAGTAAGTTTACCGGCTACCTTATCCTCCAAACTGGAACACGTCAACAACAAGCACTGATGCTATGGAGACAGGAATCGCTTGATGTAACAGAACAGTCTGTATGGAAAAAAGTAAAGTATTGCTTTTCTATTTCCCCTGCAGTTTCTCTTTTTTTTATTAGAACCTTCTCCTGACGATAAGAATCAGCAATATTGGTTTATCTGTTTAGTCGTGATGCGATTACCATGGTAAAAAGGAATTAATTTTTATGTAATATAATATTTAGGTTGATAAATATATATCATGTGGTCTAGCGGTATGATGTCGGCCTTGACTTCTTGAGGTTCCGGGTCCGCTTCCCGGGTCGGGCAATCAAAAAAATTAGAAAATGTATATTTTCAATTCTTGTTTTCTACATAACGTTGCCCGGGATTGGATATGTGCCCGGTTGGCGATGGGCTTGCCACCTATAACTTTGTGGTATTTAGTGTCTTCAGCTAGTCGTGTGAGCCTTGATTGTGCCTCTACCTACCTCTTCTGGGATATATTGCTGGGTTTCAAGTAATATGTATTTTCATCTTGTTTATCATTTTTTAAAGAGTCTTTTACGTGATTGTACCGTTTTTATCAGGTTTAACAAAAACTTTTAATCCGTCTTTTTTGTGCAGTGGTCATTTTAGATTTACGTTAGTAAGACAAAACAATAATGATGTAATCTGTTTTATTTAATATTCGATATTTTTATTTACGTATTGGATGAGTTTTATAAAAATATATAGCTAATTTGTAAACACGGTCATTTTATATATGACTTTTATGGTCTTTTACATAACATTAACCCTATTTGGCAGGCTTATTAAAACAATTTAATAAACCATTTTTTTCCAGCGGCCATTTGAAATTGACATTAATACCAGCTATTTAAAATCGCATTGCCTTTGGAGCTATTTTGTATAAATGTGTTCAAAATTTGTTGTTCGTAACACAAATGCTACAATTGATGTTGCAAGACCCGTATGTAGGAAGCATGTATGAGAGTCAAGTCCAAGACAGGCTGGATAGTGTGTGTCTACCGGACTTAGACGTGGATGACTGTTGGAATGTTTTGAAAGATAGTATGGTTGATGTTGCGAAAGAAGTGTATGGGAGTGCAGAGATGTGCAAGTCTTTGAATGGTGAATCATGGTGGGATGAGGAGATAGAAGCCGCCGTTGAAAAAAAGAAGAAATCTTGGAAAGTAGAAGACTACGTATCATTTTTGCAGTCGAATGACAGTATGAAAGATTTGAAGAAAGAAATATACCGTTGTGGCAAGAATATCACCAAACACTTAGTGAAAGAGAAGCGTGAAAGGGAAAG
>NJDC01000131.1:545319-556654 GCA_002245475.1 Calephelis virginiensis
GGATAGTGTGTGCCTACCGGACTTAGACGTGGATGACTGTTGGAATGTTTTGAAAGATAGTATGGTTGATGTTGCGAAAGACGTGTATGGGAGTGCAGAGATGTGCAAATCTTTGAATGGTGAATCATGGTGGGATGAGGGAAAAGCGGCCGTTGAAAAAAAGAAGAAATCTTGGAAAGAAGAAGACTACGTATCATTTTTGCAGTCGAATGACAGTATGAAAGATTTGAAGACAGAAATATACCGTTGTGGGAAGAATATCACCAAACACTTAGTGAAAGAGAAGCGCGAAAGGGAAAGTATGAAATTAGAAGAGAGGTTGGCTAACCACTTCGAGATGAACACTAAACTTTTTTGGAGGGAGGTGAAAAAGTCTCGGAGTTGTTCGTATGCCTTCAGAATGAATGGAACTAAGTCTTAGAGTGGTGATATTCTTGCAAGTTCCTACGCATGACGTGTTAAAACGGTGGATGTGTGCAGGGAATAGTGTGAATTGAGCGTTGGCTAAGCTATTTCAAAGCGAGGTTTGAGTCTAAAAGCTAGAATCACTTTGCATAATTCTGTGCTTATCCCAACGTTATTGTATGGAAGCGAGAGTTGGGTATGTCAGAAAAAGCATGAAAGTAGGATAAATGTGGTCGAAATGAGAGCACTACGGAAAATCTGAGGTATAACGCTCGCAGACCGCATTCGTAACAGAGAGATCCGAGAAAGAGTTGGATTGAAAAAAAGTGTTGGTGTTAGAATGCGAAAGGTCATGTTTCGCTGGTTAGGACATGTAGAAAGAACGGCAGATGAAAAAATGACAAAGCAGATATACAATGCGAATGTGGATGGATGTAGGTATCTGGGGAGACCAAGGTTGACATTGTACGAACAGATCAATCGGATATTATCCAAGGGTGGTGTCAAGAGTATCCGAAACCGGAATGCTTGTATGAAAAGGGTACTGAACGTGAAAAAAGCCAGACAGGTTTGTCAGGATCGTGAGGTCTGGCACTCGATACTCTCTGTCTACCCGGTAAGGGACTTGGCGTGAAGATATGTATGTTTGTGTGTGTGATAAGTTTTATAAAAATAGTGTTTACTAATTACAGCTAAGGTTGTGTCAATGGGTAGGGCTCGACCAGACGAAGAAAAACGTGGGTTGAGAGTAACTGATTTGAAATTCAGTTCTAAAATATGTCCTCTGCTAACAAGCTACGACTTTAAATAAATACTTGCAGTAAAAATAAATTTTGATCGTAATTTTATTCTTAAACTTATAATACTGTAACGTCATAATAGATGCATGTGTACAAATACTTTATATACATACTGGCGGCCCGCCCCGGCTTCGCACGGGTATAAAATATACATATAAACCTTTCTCTTCAATCACTTTATCTATTAAAAAAGCGCATCAAAATACGTTGCGCATTTTTAAAGATTTAAGCATACAAAGGGACATAGGAACAGAGGAAGCGACTTTGTTTTATAGTATGTACTTAGTGATAATCTGATATATACTTGGACAGATTTTACTAAATTCTTGAATACTAGATTCGATTCGCAGCTTTGGCTGCGTGCCAATTTACACATTTTTGTATAAATATCAATCTAAACTAAAAGTCTGAAGTATAAAATATATTCCTGCTAAGTTACATCTACAATCGTTCAGTAGTTCTTGCGTTAAACAAACTTCCACATATCTTTACAAACTTTGGCGTTTATAATATTAGTAGCTTTTAAACTATTAACCGCAATATAAAATTAACTACAAAATATAACTGTAATGATAATTTTGTGTTGTATTTTAACTAATTACAAAAAAAAATATTTAATAGCTTAAAAACTAGTAATTTAACTCAAAACTTATTTAAACGTCTAGTTATATACTATGTTACAAAAGATTATGATTATAACGACGATTATAAAACAAATAAAAATTATTAATACACGCCTTTTCCACTTATTTAATCGACATCATCATCAAGCAATTCTATCGATAACAAGGTCACATCACTAGAAATACAGAATGCTTTATAATCTCAAACCAATGGGATTTGAAAACTACCTTTTCCTTCCGTGATGTCATAAGCTCACATAAATACAGCAAACTGCAAAATTATAATCCAGTTTGTTGTATGTTGATGAAACGATGTTATTATGACGATACCGTATTTCCCGAGTGACGTAAAACGTGGTGAGTCATCGCCACCCTTACATATCAGTAACCAAGCTTTTCACTATTTTTTGTGGGATTAAAAGACAAAAAAAATATTGTAAAACATACTACTAAGAGTTCAAGGTTGTACATATATATTAATAAATACTCGACTGATTATAATTAAATTCAAATTCAAATTATTTATTTACTGTCACCTTAGGTATTGGAGTAGATTACAAACTAATTGAAACAGCCTTAGTAAAACCTAGGTGAGAGTCTGGTGCCTGTTGTAGGTAATGACCTGAGTTACCAATGTTTCTTAATTAAAATGTAGCGTTGTACTTTGCGTGGTAGAGTTGCAGCAGTTAGCTCAGACTACTACCTAATTTACTACTACCTAACTACAGACAGTTACTACCGACATGCCTTTCCGTGCAAACATACCGTTGATGATCGCCATTGTGGTGTTCCGTGCCGTAGAATAATGTCCTTATAATAGGACAGCCACCAGTAACATCTACGATGTTTATTAAAAACGGCTGCCTATTATGTTATCTGTTTTGTTTTTTTCTGTTTGTTTTTTGTTCCTTTTGTTTGGATGAAAACTATGCTATTTTAGAGTAGGATGTGCTTGGGAAGAAGCTTCTCTTTAGTTTACCCGAAATATAGAAATTATGTTTACTTTCGTAGTAGTGGCAAAAACGAATGGTCAAAAACAGTCATTAATTGCGGTATTTAAACTAATATAATCCTATTAATATTATAAATGCGAAAGTTTGTAAGTATGGATGTATGGATGTTTGTTACTCTTTCACGCTCGAATTTCGAACGGATTTGTCTGAAATTTGGAAGACAGATAGATTGTGACCTGGATTAACATATAGGCTATTTTTAATCCCGAACGCACACCGGGTTTCTGTGAAAACGCGGGCGAAGCCGCAGGTAGCAGCTAGTATTTTATAACGATTAGGCGAACTTTATATTGCTAAATATTAACAGCTACTAACGGTTTGTATGCAAAAAATTAAAGTGTTGTTTTTCCCATTTTCCCTGCAAATTTTCCATGTCGTCTCTTCATAAGAACCTGCTCCTGGCAATAACTTATGTCACAAAAAGGCTGGTCTATCCATGCAGGCCTGATGATCACGCGAAAATGCCGATGTTCACCCGTGTACTGATAATATATGAACTTGGGATAAAAACTAGCCCATATAGTTATAATTCAAAAATCACCAGACCGATCATGATGAAATTTGATTTTTTCATCATATTGGAAGGCAAACGAGCAGACGGATTTCCTGATGGTAAGAAATTCACGCCGCCTAGAGACATCAAAGGTGATGATGGTGCGTTGCCAACCCGAGGCCGGTATGTTAGGACTCGAGGAAAAGTAAGTTTACCGGCTACCTTACCCTCCAAACAAGAACACGTCATGACGTTATGGCGACAGGAATAAGTAAGGCGGTGGTACCAATCCGGGTGAGCCGCTGCGAAAGTCTACCACCTAGTCAGATGTCACGGTGTTAGTGACAGTAAGCTTATGCTCGCCTTTTACGAGCTACCTGGCAGGAAGGCAGATGGTCCGTTCTGCAAAGGAGCCCGAACCAACACAGGGAAATATGTGATATTATACCACCTTGAAATCATCACGTATCTTTTCAAAAACGAATTATCCAAATTGGTTCATAATTGGTCGAGTAATGGTGAAACAAACACAAAAATACAGATGAGAAAAACATACAGTCAAATAGAGAACATCCACTTTTTGGATTCAGTCAAGAAAACATGCTTGTATGATGTAGAACACATTCTAGCCAAGTTACATTACTACGTCGTAGGTTTTTGGCATCGGGATGTGACAATCACATTGCCCGCAACACCGTACTGCAAGTCACCTTCTTAAGTAAAAAAAGTATCTTCATGCCCATATCCGCGAAGAATAGGCGGAGGCACAACCAGGGCACCCACGACTAGCCGAAGCCAATGTGAAAGATGGCAAGCCTAGCGTCAATCGGGCACGTATCCAATCCCGAGCAACGTTTTTTTTTATTATAAAATTAGAAAAACCCAATTATTCTTTTTGTTGCACGACCCGGGAATTAAACTCGAGACCTCACGCAGTCAAGTCCAACAACTAAACCACAGAGGCGATTCTTAAATCAAAGCGTCTGAGAACGTCTTTATCGTATTTCGTGCTGTAAGGACACACACCAGTAACATTTATAGTGTCTTGAGGATGAGAAGAGTTTGACATCCGTTAGGATGTCTTTTACCGATAGTAAATGTATACTCGTGTATGTATCTACTAGTATCTAGTATGATCGATAATATAACACTTTTCTTAAGTGAGAAGACAACGAACATGAACACAGATTTCATAATGATAAGAATTAATCGTGGCTTCACGTGGCATTAATACAGTGTGGAGTTATAGATGTCATGTGCCCGGGATATTAAGCCTGTTATGCAAGTCCACCGTCTACTCTATGCACCGGATCAGAGCATAACTAGCCGACTAGGCCTCCGCTTCATTGGTCGAGTGGCTAGAGTACTCGCCTTACTGCATTGACGAACCTCGAGGCTTGGGTTCGATTCCCGACGGGGGCAGGCATTTGTGTGATAAACATTTAGATTCTGCATTTCCGGGTCTGGGTGTTTATTAAATATATTCTGGTATCTATTTGAGTATTTCTATGTAATAGTATCGTTGACTAACACCCATAACACCAGTATATAATTTGCTTACTTTGGGGTTAGATTCAATTTGTGTTACTTGTCCAGGTATATTTACTTATTTCATTGATTTATTGATAACACTGTCGTTAGACCGTAGGAATATGAAAGAGTCCAACCCGGCCAAGTTACTGCACAGACTCTACCATCAGTGGTTTGGTCGGGCCAACACGGGAAAAATAAAAAAAAAATACATAATACGGCGTTGGATGCATCTACAAAGGAATATGAATCATATTACTACCTATACTAATGAAAGAGAATTCCAAAAGTCTGTCCTAAACTCACAATTGTGGTATCCTGCTAACATTATAAATACGAAAATTTGTAAAAATGTATGGGTTCTTGTTACTCTTTCTCGCAAAAACTGCTGAATGGGTTTAGAAGAAACTTTACAGGAATGTAGTTTATACATTAGAACAACATAAAGGCTACGATTCATAAAAAAGTAATTTGACACGTGAGTGAAACCGCAAGTGGAAGCTAGTGTGATATAAAAACAATCTGATAAAACGATATTGTTATGACGTCGCTGTATTTTCCTGGTGACGTCAAATACCGCTGATTCACCACTTACCACCCTAGACTATTTATATTTATATTTTTTCAGCTTATTGCATGGTCGCCTCTGTGGCCTAATGCCTCAATGTTGGCGTTGACTCCATGAAGTCCTTAACTTACACGCCCGTTGATCTGGTATGTAACTACTCTTTTACTAGGTAGCAAAAAATTAAGTTGCACACCAGATCAACGGGTGCTTAAGTTTTATTAGTGAGGGGGAGAGTATTACAACTGTAAAGTACCTACTTTTATTTCATTCTTATCATACAATTACACAATATTTAAGATGTTTTCTTGATTTTCCTATGATCCCATAAATAAAAAAAACATCGGTTATAAAAAAATAAAGTCAGTTCACAAATGACGAGGAAATTAGTTGACATACAAATAAAATATAGGAGTCCAACTGATATCTGAGTCTCGTCCTTTGAGTATTTTTAAAATTATTGGCTGTTTGTTTGCGTGACTGGCATACCAAATTGTTTAAATTTAGTCTGTCTTCCGTGGACCATGGAGATCGCTTTCGAGCAAGTTGCACCGATAGGGATCCACCGCCATACCAATTCCTGTATTCAGCTGTCCGGAATAATTAATGTCGCCGTGTTGGTTCGGGCTCCTTTGCAGAATATACCATCTGCCTTCCTGCTAGGCAGCTCGTAAAATGCAAGCATAGGCTCACCGTCACTAGCACCGTGACATATGACAAGGTGGTAGAGTTTCGCAGCAACTCGCCCGGATTGGTACCACCGCTTAGCTATTCCTGCCGCCATACCGTCGTGGCGTGTTCCGGTTTGGAGGGTAAGATAGCCAGTAAACTTATTTTTGCTCGAGGCCTAACACCCCAGCCTCAGGTTGGCAACGCACCATTACCACCTTTGATGTCTATAGGCGGCGTGAATTTCTTACCATCAGGAAATCCGTCTGCTTGTTTGCCTTCCAATATCTTAAAAAAAAGAAATGATAGCTGGTAGACAATAGGAGAAATCTCAACAACAGAACAGACAGACAGACACGCATAACATCTATGTGGTCTGTATACCACGGTTGTCTCTTACCAACAGGAAAGTGTTTGTTCGCTGACTTATTACATTTAAAAAAACCAAGGACGGCAGCTAATAAATAAAATCTGCAGTTTACAGCAATTAAGAACTGGTATAAAGTATATAAGCCTGAGTCACTGACACATGCTCACGTGTTTGTTTCAAGGTTTGTTCTCAAGGTCTTCTGACTGTATTAATTAAAAGATATTTTTATAGATTATACATACATACATATCTTCACGCCAAGTCCCTATCTCCCTTAGATTATTTCACATTAAATTCTATTCTACTGTCTTATTTCATCCGCCCTATTAATATAACACAGCATGACAAAGATATAGACAGGACAGCATCCCATCTTCCATCTATGCTGTCTATAAGCCATTACTGTCTCTTGTATGATTCTCCGATACCTTATCCTACAAAAACCACTAAATATCATTCTTGGACATTCCGAAAACCATTACCGTAACATTTGGCTCTCGATACTCTCTGCCTAATTCGCTAGGGTCTTGGCGTAAAGAAATTTATGTATTATTTTTAAGGGACTTTAAGCGATGTTTTCAATCCGTCTATATTTTTTTATATGGTTGTTAGGCATTTCTTGGCCTAAACGTTCTTTTTTGAAAAGGCATGTAATGATTCCGACCACCCGTGTAACATAAATTTTGTCAAGATCTAACTGGTGTTTTGAATTATACTTAATGATGCTTACATGTTTTATCGTATCTTTCAATTAACTTGACGACTTCATCATTGATGAATAAGTGAAAAAAATCAGGCATTATTCATAGCATCTGTGGTCTAGTGGTCATGAGATCCCTGTTCGGTTCCCGGGTTGGGCAACAGAAAGAAAGTGTGGTTTTTTCAATTTTCTAACGTGTTGGTCCGGGTCCTTTGCAGAATAGACCATCTGCCTTCCTGCCAGGCAGCTCGTAAAAGGCTAGCACAGGCTTACCGTCACAAATACCGTGACATCTGACTAGGTGGTAGAGTTTCGAAGCGACTCACCCGGATTGGTACCACCGCTTTACCTATTCCTGCCGCCATAACGTCATGACGTGTTCCGGTTTAGAGGGTAAGGTAGCCGGTAAACTTACTTTTCCTTCCAATATCATAAAAAAAAATTGCTCTGTGGATATTTGCCCGGTTGGCGATAGGCTTGGCACCTATCACATCGTGGAACTTAGTGTCTTAGGCTAATCGTGGGTGCCCTAGTTGTACCTCTGCCTACCTCTTCAGGGATATATGCGTGAAGATACTTACTTACTTTTTATTACTAAAGGTAACTCAAAATGGAACAGTTGGAGTCGAATTTTACAGTTTTACTACGCTTAATTATTGGAAGGACAGGTTATGATTCCGAGGTGTGCTAACATAAATTCGGTCAAGATCTGGTAAGCATTTTGTGAGTTTTTATTAAAAATACGTAAATATTCAAATACTTTGTCGGAATTTTATTAAAATTGTATGGGACCATCATTATGATTCCGAAGTGGTCCCAGACATTTGCATAATGTCTCACTAATGGTTTATGAGTTTTACTTAAAAAAATAAATTTCTGCATTGACGATGACTTTTCTTTCTCCTGCTTCTTTCAAATATAATTTTTATATACCATTTCGAAATATTTTAAAAAAGAAGTATCAAACCGCAACGTGGGTTGCGAAATTGGAGTCGATTTTTAGCCTCACTTTTTTATAGTTTCACTACGTTTTAAATATTAAAGACTAAAAATGACGTATTTGCATTTTGCTGGTAAAAAGTACACGTTCCTTAAATGCACCGAACAGTAACGGTGATTTGGCAACCTGAGTCCTTATTAAACCTCTTGCAAGCGTAAGAATAACACTTCCTTTACTAGCATTCCCTAGCACTCCCTTCCACCATTACAAACCTGTGTTGGTCCAGGTGTAGAATAGACCATCTGTTTTACTGCCAGATAGCACAAAAGAGAAGAGCAAAGGTCAAATGAGTCATTAACAATAAAATGTTTAGTTGTAGAGTGCCTCGCTGCGACTCGTCTGGGTAGAGATCAATCGCTTTACCTGTTCCTGCCGACGTGATGAAAGTATCTTGTTCCGATCCGGAGAGCAGGGTGGCCGACAGACCTGAACATTAGGCCTAACAAACCTGACTCAGGATAGATATACTACATCCATAGTGTCTATAGGCCAAGGTTGTCTTTTACCATTAAGAGAGCCGTGTTCTTTTTCGCTGTTAAATGATATGCAGCAGGTTTTGCGATTTGTAACTTTTTATCTATTCCCGCCACCATAGAGATAACCACTATGAGATTCGTACCACCATGAGATTACAATGGTACGAAAAGGTAACTAAAAGGTAAAAATGGAGGGTAGTTACGTTAGATTTACGGGCAAGCCTTTGAAGAAAATCTACCATCAAATCTAACTAATAAGATTATTAAATTATTCCACCAAAGGGCGATAGGTTAGCAAAATTACAATACTAAAAGTTTTGACGATAGGGTAGACATTTTCATCCATTTATTTCCTTTGAGCTCTGCAATATTTTTTGACAACTGTTTTTTACATCCACCATCGTTTGACATTATATCATATCATCCCAATCATTGATGTCGCTCGTTGGTTTCACCACCGTTCGCTCACAGTCGCTCGCAGCGGCTCTAGCTCATTGATCTTTTTATATGGTGGTACATTAAGAAAAAAACAGAGCCAAAACAAGGCTACTATAAAAGCTGTAAGTTAGAACAAAAATGGTATAACCAAATACTAAACCAGAGAGTAGAGAGTATCTTCACGCCCATACCCACGAAGAGGTAGGCAGAGGCACAACCAGAGCACCCACGACTAGCCGAAGATACTAAGTCCCACATATCCTATCCCGAGCAACAATTTTTTTTTTATTAGAAAATTGGAAAAACCCAATTTTCTTTTTGTTGCCCGACCCGGGATTCGATCCCGGGACCTCATGCAGTCAAGTCCAACAACTGAACTGCTAGACCACAGAGGCGACTACTAAACCAAATCCAAATTACGTTGTCCAATCTGCAAAAACTGTTCATTAACTATCCAGTCTCCAGTTTGTTCAAGTTATATTATCCTAGTCATTTCGGCTCACAGATGACCGGGTCATCAGTCATTGACCTGTCAATTTTTAGACTCGTTTTTGTATCCGTATCCGGTCAGAAAGTGCGCAAACAGTTCGTGGTTTCACCAAACGGAACGCGCGAGGAGCATGCTCAAATGCGTACTGCGCGAAAGTGCCGTGCGACGTGCATAATAAGCAGATTACTCCGAAGTACAGTGTTGTTGACATAGCGTTAGACAGATATTTGCCAGGTCCACACCATTTACCGGTTTACTATCCAGTTGCCTCTGTGGTCTTGTGGTCTGGTGTTATCGAAGCTTTATAGCTTCATAAGGCTCCGGGTCGGGCAACTAAAAAAATTAGTTGTTATGATCTAATATAAACTATGTCGCTCGGTTTGTTTTTTATGAGATTCAGACAATCACGGGCTATCGAAACTCATTTTTTTATATGAGAAGTCAGTAAACAAGCACATGGATCTCCACCATCAGGGTAAGAGACGACTGTGGCCTTTAGACACCATAGGTGTTGTACATGAGTCACTGTCATGTCGTCCTGATATTAGGCCTATTGAGCAAGTCTGTGGGCTACCCTACCATTCGGACCAGAACATGACAAGAGTCATTATGGCAGCAGGGATTGGCAAGGTGGTGGATCCCTACCGGGGCATGTTGCAGCACTACATTCTATCACTAGTCTTATTGCTATTGCATATCAAACGGGTTGCATTGAAGCTGTTTGACCCTTGGGGTTTCATGTGTTTTGTAGGCTATGCAGATCACCTTACAACGGTGCGCTGCCAAGCTAAAATGGGGATATTATCTCTTGCGTTAGTAAGTTTACAGGTTATCTATGACTTAGGATATGACAGTAATCAGCCATACCACCCCTCCAAAATAGACTCCTGTTATCTCCCCTGGATTTTGTAAGTTGGAAATTTGACTGAGTAGAAAAGGCTCTCCATATTTTTTAGGAAAGCGTTCTTAAAAAATATGGAGAGCCTTTTCTACTGAGACAAATTACCAACTTAGAAAAATCTAGTATTTTTTTATTATAAGAGCAAATACATATTTATATATATTTATATATATAGTGTATCGATTGACGCACATGACTAAAAATGGGCAGCACACATTTTAACGCCGCGATTTACGTCAAATCTCCAAACCGACAGTAACAAAATTTGGCAAGCAGATACTCTTTATTCCGAGGAATGTTGTAAGCTATTTATTATATCTTTACCCTAGCTGCCTTATAAATAAACACGGAGTAAAGTACTCCAAGGTTCAACCTGGTATTATAGTCTTTATAACAATGTAATACAGACCATAACATTAACTTAATTTTACACCTACCCTAAACCACATTTAGTAATAAGATAGTAACTGCCTTATCAATAAACACGGAGTAAAGTACTCCAAGGTTTAACCTGGTATTATAGTATTTATTACAAAGTAATACAGACTATAATATCAATTTAATCTTACACCTACCCTACACCACATTTATTAATATGACAGTAAGGGTTTTGCGTGAGACAGTGGAAAAAGTTATAGTATAAATTGGACTGAAATTCAATAATGCGTAGTCTGATTTTACTTATGTACATAATGTCCAACAATTTTTGAATTTATAAGTTAAGAAATGATAAGTTTAGAAATAACGTACATAACGTAATTAATTAAAATGAACATAAAAATATGAATAAGTACTAAATAATATGAAATTCGGAATATTGGGAAAAATTTCAATGTAAATATCACCGTAAGATGGTGCTCGG
>NJDC01000131.1:557301-573571 GCA_002245475.1 Calephelis virginiensis
AAATGGGCAGCAAACATTTTAACGCCGCGATTTACGTCAAATCTCCAAACCGACAGTAACAAAATTTGGCAAGCAGATACTCTTTATTCCGAGGAATGTTGTAAGCTATTTATTATCTCTTTACCTTAGCTGCCTTATTAATAAACACGGAGTAAAGTACTCCAAGGTTCAACCTGGTATTATAGTCTTTATAACAATGTGATAGAGACCATAACATAAACTTAGTTTTACACCTACCCTAAACCACATTTATTAATAAGATAGTAACTGCCTTATCAATAAACACGGAGTAAAGTACTCCAAGCTTTAACCTGGTATTATAGTCTTTATTACAAAGTAATACAGACTATAATATCAACTTAATCTTACACCTACCCTACACCACATTTATTAATAAGACAGTAAGGGTTTTGCGTGAGACAGTGGAAAAAGTTATAGTCTAAATTGGACTGAAATTCAATAATGCGTAGTCTGATTTTACTTATGTACATAATGTCCAACAATTTTTGAATTTATAAGTTAAGAAATGATAAGTTTAGAAATAACGTACATAACGTAATTAATTAAAATGAACATAAAAATATGAATAAGTACTAAATAATATGAAATTCGGAATATTGGGAAAAATTTCAATGTAAATATCACCGTAAGATGGTGCTCGGACTTAGTAATAAAATCCAACTATACTTCACTACATAGTATAAAACAAAGTCTCTTCCTCTGTCCCTATGTCCTATTGTATGCTTAAATCTTTAAAACTACGCAACGGCTTTTGATGCGGTTTTTTCTAATAGTAAAATTAATTGAAGAGGAAGGTATATATGTGTATTTTATGCCCATGCGAAGAACGGATGATAAATGATGGTGATTATTATAAATGCGAAAGATACGTCTATTATAATTTAAATCGGGTTATTGATTACTGAAGACAATTGCAAACGAATTCAGGAGTACAGCTAGTATATTATATAATAATAATCTAGACACATACCAGTTAGTTTGAAAACTGCTCTGTTTCAGTCATTTTTCAAAACAGCTAGAATCAACCCTCTTTCCGCGAAGTTAGTTGAATTGGCGCCAATGAGATCTCAGTGAACCATAACGGACATGAGTCAAACTTGCGGATAGAAGTAAGTAATTCGCGGCCACCGACCTGGCACTGACGTAACCGCTTTATGTAACTGAGCCTTGAACTAACGTCTTTTCTTCAATTTCCCATGATGATGGGTGGGTCAGAGAAGTTTTTGAATGGCGATAGTGAAATGGATGACGTTATCCACGTACTTTGGCAAGAACCTGAGGCCAGCATCAATTTTAGTAATACCAGCACCTTACACGTCGCCCATGAAGCATGTTGCAATGAAAACTAAGAACAAAGGCAAATAGTGAAAAACCCTCTAACTAATAAAATGTTGTTGATATAAAAATAGTTTTTTTGTTAAATTAAAAAAAATCAACAAGTAAATTGGACTTGTTCAGTGAGCGTGCAAGTGCTCTTTTTTATCTGGCGCCCTGGACGGTTTCCGAAGCTCTCCCTACGCTTATGACGGCCCTGAGCAGGACCTAATTAAGTCTTTAGACAGTAATATTTTTCAATAACATTCTTGTCAATGCTGGAAGATATTTCGTAAATCGTTGTTTGACGTTGACATGATAGGATCACTCAAGAAGGGTTTTTTTGCAGTAACTCAAGCGCTTTAGATTAAGGTATAGAAGATTCCCTGTGCCATAGTTAAACAACACCACTTTTTAACAAATTTAGAGCTAATATTAGACAAGAATTTTAAACCTCTTGTGTAAGTAAGCTGATCCCCACCCTCAATAGACTGAAACATGACAACAGCATGAGTAGGTATTAGCCAAGGCATTTTACCTACCAGGGCAAGTCGTTGTAATGCCACTTTTTACAACTGACTGGCTGGTGGATATAACTAGCAATCAAAATTTCTAGATTAATCCATTAGCTAGCGATAGGGTCGTCACATTCCTACGCCACATATGTGAAGAACCATAATGGACATGAGTCAAACTTGTGAATAGTCAAGAGTAATTGGCGGCCATCGACCCAGTGTTTACGCAACTGTTTTACGTAACTAAGCCTTGAACTGCTATGCCTTTGCTTATTCGCAACTTTTATTCAACTTTGAAAAGGGAGGTTCTCAATTTTATTTTATGTTTGTTTGCAAGATTACTTCAATTTTTTCTCTATATATGTATATAAATAAATATCCCTGGATAAATTACACAAATTAAATCTAACCCAATTAAGCGAATTAAATGTTTGTGTTATGGGTGTTAGTCAACGATTTTATACAAATAAATACTTAAATAGATACCAGAATAAATTTAATAAACACTCAGACCCGGAAATGCAGTCATCTAAATGTTCATCACACAAATGCCTGTCCCGGCGGGAATGGATCCCGAGCCTCGCGGTTGGTCTGTGTGCTTAGGCGTAAACGCTAGCCATTCGACCAACGAGGCAACAACAACCAATCAATACATTATAATCTTTAAATTGATTGATAGGTTTTTGTTCGATAGCCAGAACCTAATTTGCGTTTGGTCTCACTTAATCAAAACCCATGAAGTTGTTTTTGAGTTATAGTTAACAATACGTATTTAGATACTTAATTATATGATGTAACTAGCGGCCCGCTCCAGCTTCGCACGGTTATAAAAAATACATTTAAACCTTCCTCTTCAATCACTTTATCTATTAAATGCATCAAAATCCGTTTTAAAGATTTCAAAAGTTTAAAAAGTTTAAGCATTCAAAGGGACACAGGGACAGAGGAAGTGACTTTGTTTTACACTATGAATATTAAAGTCGGTTTTTAGCAGTTTTAGAGCATTGAAATTATTTTTTATAATCTTCTGGCATTAAAAAAATCGCAATTAGTTTTTTTTTATTTATGGTTTAATAAATTGGGTTTATTTATTTTTTCACCGTTTGTTCATATCTTTTTGTAAATGACAAAAAATCATAAACGAAATAATTTTATGACACGAGACTTGAACTCCTACCTCCGGGGCATGGGTCTGACATAATCATCAGATTGCTTGCAAGCCCTGATATCAGTGATAGAAAGATAGATTTTGCAAGAATTTGTCCTTTACATATTTTATGATATATACTTTAACTCTTGTCACAGTTACAGAAACGTTAACAAGTTACAACTAAGTCTGGAGTATTATGATTTTTTCGTAAGTAGTTTTAACCGTTACCTACCCTTCGATCGGAAATGTAACAGTAGAATGCTCATATGCTACACTCACAGAACGGTATCCTCTTGGAAAAGTATCTTCAAGTAAGAGATTTGCAGAGGCCTCCAGGTCCCTCAAGACTAGTCTAAGTCGCTAAGTCTAACAATGTAGTTGGCCTAACTGTCGCCAACCGAGCCCATATCCAATCTCGGGCAACAACTATGTTTTTATTAGAAAACTAAAAAAAACTATTTTTTATTTGTCGATACGCGGACCAAACTCGGGACCTCATGACGTCAAGTTGAACAGGGAACCGCAACACCACAGATACATTAAAACATCATCCAGGTGGTTGTAATCACGCCTTCCACAAAGGTGATCTCAGTGGAAACTTTGTTTGTAACAAATCAAAATTTGGATTGAATCTACGTTCCACACGGATGCAAACCAATGTTTTAATCCGTGTGGAACCCCTATAAACCAACCCGAATGACGCCCCGTCTCATAATTCGAGCTTACAATGCTGGTAATAAAGAAACTTCATAGTTTCAATATTTGCCATACCATGTAGCGGTTCGAAGTATAATTTGGTCGGTAGCTTTACGTTACAAACAGCATGCGTCAAGTTCATAACACACAAATAACATCTTTGATGCCATAGATGACGAATATTTCTTACCATTTACAATTTTTTAACGTGTCCGGGTCTCTTGTGTAGAATAAACCATCTGCCTTGCTGCCGAGCAGATCGTTAAAGCAACTGTCAAATGGGTCCTTACCAATTAGAACCCTGGTGCTAGAGTGCCGTGCTGCAACTTGTCCGGTAAGGGATTGACCGTCTTACCTGTTCCTGCCACCATAAAGATAGTGTCATGCTTCAGTCTCTAAGGTAACCGGTAGACTTGCTCAACTGGCTTAACATCCCGGCAACAGAATATTCATTACACATAATATATGCCACGGTTGTCTCTTATCATGCGTCGTGCTTGTTCGCTCTCATATCATACTCGTATAAATTCGTAAAGCGCCATTGAGATTTCCTACTTTTTAACCGACCCCCTAAATGAGGAGGTTCTCAATTGTGTTTTTATCTCTCGGCCAATTATGAACCGATTTTGATAATTATTTTTTGAAAAGGTAGGCTACGATTTCGAAGAAGTCCTATACTAATTTAATCACGATCTGACTAGTGAATCGAACAGTGATAGTGATTAGATTTTGATAAAACTTATAAGGAACCTCTCGGAATCATTAACAATCTTTCGCAAAAATAATTATCAAATCACGAGCGTTGTATCTATACAATACAATAGTTTGGATTCGGTTCCTGCAGTTTTTGGGCTTAATTAGGTATTTCTGATCCCATAAAACACCAAGATACAGCAGACCATAAGTCTCCAATACCATCAGTTCACCGGCCAGACGGTACCGGTAGGAAGCCTGTATGTAATTAGTAAAGAAAGTACAGCATAAACAATGCGGCTCCGCGACTGGTGACGTAAGGAGAAACGCCTTACATAACCCGGGCCTTGAACCTGCACGGAACTAGTCGAGGAAGAACGCGTAACACTTGCAACCATTCATAACTTCTTGCCATCTGTTTACTTCCTGTCAGTTTTTTGACTAGTTGTTTGAGGGGTTAACGTACAGCCGTTAAAATGTGTAGTTTAAGTTTACATGTTCATAAAGTTTGAATACAAACTTTCCCCGTTTTCCTCGTGTTGGTTCGGGTTCCTTTGCAGAATAGACCATCTGCCTTCCTGCCAGGCAGCTTGTAAATAGGTAATAAAATAGGCTTGTAAGGCGGTAAGCCTATGCTTGCCATTTACAAGCTGCCTGGCAGTCGCTAACAATATGACATCTGACTAGGTGGTAGAGTTTCACAGCGACTCGCCCTGATTGATACCACTGCCTAATCTATTCCTGCCGCCATAACGTCTGTGCTTGCCGTTGACGTGTTCCAGTTCGGAGGATAAGGTAGCTGGTAAACTTACTATTGTTCTGTGCCAAAAATCACAGCTTCAAGTTGGCACTGCACCATTACCAACTTTGGTGTCTCTATGCGGCGTGAATTTCTTACCGTCAAGAAATCCGATTGCTTGTTTAAGTAAGTCTCTTGGCGCCCATATCCCCGAAGAGGTAAGCGGAGGCATAACCAGGGCAACCACGACTAGCCGAAGATACTAAGTCCCACAATGTGATAGGTGGCAAGCCTATCGCCAACCGGGCACATATCCAATCCCGAGCAACATTTTTTTCATTCGAAAATTGGAAAAACCAAATTTTCTTTTTATTGCCCGACCCTGGATTCCCGGACACAGAGGTGACAAAAAAACCTAAGGTGGTGATGCTGCTAAGCATCAACTAAGCTTAGTTTTAATATGTTTTTATTTTTATTTTTATTATAATTGTAAAAGACTGCGAACAAGCAAGCGGCTCCACTGATAGTGAGAGTCAATCACAAGTTACAGACACCATGGATATTGCAGGTGCGTTGCTCTCCTATGATCGGGGTGTTAGGCAAATTGTTCAAGTCTACCGGTCTATTTATCGTCATTAAGGCGTAAGGGGTAAGGCGGATCCCTTCCCGGGCAAGATGCTGCACAGTACTCTGTCACCAGTTTTTGTGTTGGTAATTACCCATTTTGTCTTGCTCGCGTCTTGAGCTTTATACTGCAAGGCATGACGGCAGTTATTAGTCTATGCTACACACAATACACGGTAAACAAGTATCTGCTATTTTTTTTTCAAATGAGGCAAAGAGAAAAGAGATAAAATGTGTTAGACCTGTCAGTTTAGTGCGGACATTTCAACTCCTTACATTTTTAATTAACTTTTTGGGAAGAATATATTAAGTCTATAGAAATGTCGTGTACAAACTAATCTGACTTGTCTCTTTCTATTACAATCGTTGAAAGAGTGTAGTGATAACTTGAAATTAGCGTAATGAAGGCACAACAAATTACCAGCAATATCTCAATCTAAAACACTAAAATATTAATAGTTGAAATTAGTGCTCAAGTTAGAAAGAGGTAGGAATTTTGGTAACGTAGATCAATTAAGTTATACCTTAACAACGATTATTTTAAGAGTTCGCATTTGATTCCCGATAAAGGATAAAGGACAAACTTAGGTGATAAAGGACAGTATTTCTAGGTCAACATATTTTTAAATATTTTGAAATTTATTCTTGCATTAATATACTGTAACATTAAATATTTATTTACTTAACTCTTCACAAATGGGTATCCAATTATAATTTACAAAATATAAGGATATTATGCCTTCAATAACGCGTTTTGTGAGAGACTGATGCCTGAAGTAGGTTCCAAAGGATCCTGTAACACAGGTCACCAAGGCCCCACGCAGTTTATTGCAACTGTTAGATAGATAGATAACACTAGCAAATAGCCTGCCATCAAGACGACTGAAATTTAAATAAACGATGTCTGTTTACGTGCTTGTCTTACTAACGTTAGAATCTAACCCTCTGTTTTGTACCTATTGTAGGCATTATACTATCGAGATGGTTACGAAATACATGTATTGTTTACAAATGATAGATAAAAGCCCTCAGTCTTTTTTGACCGACTGCAAAATAGACCTTTATCAAATCGATTCTGTTTTTTTTCAGCCGGAATCGATATTTTATTGGTACCGGTTTGGAAATGTAAGTCACGATTCCGAAGTGGTCCCATATTAGATTTAAGTTTATCCTACGAGTAAATAATGCATATATTTTTCAACTAGATGAAAATTTTGCATGGTTAAAAAAAGTTTATATCGGACTCGCGTCGACTAAAACCTCAAGTTGGCTGTGACTATGGAGCGCTTTCGCACATATCCTCTGGTCCGAGGACACTGAATCTCAGGATCTCACGGTCTGACTTCGTGGTCTCGATGCCAACATGCATCCTCTTGGCTGTTGTGACGCTATTACGGAGTGGGCTAAATGGCAAATCCCATTCCTCTTCTCCATTGGCCTTCCAGCCCCAGCCCTGCTTGCTCTTCGTATCTTCTCTCACACAAAAAAAAGTACTAAAGAGCAGACGTCCTGGTCCAATTTATTACCCCGGGGTACCCGAACACCTCGAGTACTGAGTTTCCCCCGCTGCGAAAAGGTCCCGTGGGGTAGAGACGTTGTCCGATCTAAACTATGAATAATAAATTAATCTGAGATTTTTTATTACTTTAACAGAAACTTTGCTTTACATTAATTAACACATCAAAAATAATTAGGAAAATGGTTCCGTCTGTACACGCGTGATGCGATGACTAAGGTAAATAAAGATACATTTTAACCCCTGAAGGAAATAGAGGTGTGTTATAAATTTGTCAAATCTTTGTGGGTGTGTGTGACTGTCTGTGTCATAACTTCTGAACGGATAAACCAAATTTAATGCTTTTTGTTTGAATGTTGACGCAGTCGAGAGAGTTCTCAGCTACATTCCATATATGTTGTGTCAAGAGTTTTTGAGAATATAAAATTTTTAAATTATTCAAAGCAAAGACAAATTCAATTATGTCTAAAATTTAAAAAAATGAGAACCAAAATTTATAATTGCAATATCAAAAAACTTCATCAAAATAACAATACCACTAAATACACATAAATATATACGTACAAACAATCGTTAGTAACAAAAAATACTTTCAATAATGAAGTACCGACGTAACGCTTACGTAAGCCACTTCCCGTTGCACAAGAGGAAAGCGGGGTGTGTCCGGATGAGTGAAAGTGCGGTCGATGCACCCCACACTAATGTCAATGCGATGCGTACGCGCATTGAATAACTATGCGTATCCGTGGTGTCACGCGTGCTACTCGTGTTACTGCAGACTAGACGTAGACGATCATAGTAATGTTAAATATGGTCATATGAAAGAGTAGCTGTTTAAAATAAATGTGGGCATAAACTTTTCAAATAACACTCGTAGTTTTCCACAATACAATACAAAATACGTTGAGGAAAGTTTCAAATGTTATTTAAAAAGTACTCTTCATCGTCGGAACTTGGAAGAATTCTATTGTAAACACACGTTTCAAATGACCCATTTTCCACAATACATTTGTACTACAGTAGGTACCTACTACTATTTAATTATGCGCTTCGACTTCACACTCTTTTTACACTTTATACTTTTATTTTTAAATTGGCTGACCTAATCTAAATTTAAGTGAAATGATTAATTATGTGTAATAACTCTATAACTCTATATAGATATCGTTAAAATACATTCGGATTTCCGAAGCGAATACGAATATAGCCGAAGCGCATAATTTAAATAGAACTACTGTACATGTATTACATACTTGTACTGTGAAAAAGTACTAGTATTAGGTATTTTAAAAGTGTGTCCACAAATTGATTCTACCAAGTACCGAAGATGAATAGTACAAATTCAAAGGCAAAATAGTCAGCATTTCCTGATGGCAATGAAATGGCATGATGAAAGAAACAGAAAAATGAGCCTTTTTTAATTACTAATATGTTGCTAAACGTTATGGGCAAGCTGAGTGCTCAGCCTAAGACTTCATTGTTTAGATAGACTGTTGCTTACATTGCCAACAACAAGGGCTACCGGGAGATTGAAGCTCTCGAACGGACATTGCGTCGAGTTAATTTTTTTTGTTTGTTTATTTCTATTTATGTAATTAAGGTTTTCCAACTATTACCGTGGGGACCGAATCACCAAAATAAAAACTTACCTTTTTTACATAATAAGATAGCGGACAGGCACACAGCTCTCCTGATGGTAAAAATAACCGTGGCCTATAGATACCATAAATATTATAGGTGCGTCGCTACCTGCTGCATTAGGCCTATTGTGCAAATCTACTAGCTGCCCTACCCTCCGGACCGGAACTCAACAATGTCGTTATGGCGGCAGGAATAGGTAAGGCGGTGGAGCCCTTACCCGGGCAAGTCCTGCACAGCACTTTATCACCATTGAACTTGATAGCAATGACCCATTAGTCCTATGCTCATCTCTTACGAGCTGCCTAGTAGAAAAGGCAGACGATCTATTCTACACAGGGGACCCGGATTAATACGGGGGATATCCAACGTCCATTACAATAGATTTCCATTAAAGCGCCTGTATCAATAAAATACTACATGAATACATTCTGTCAAGTTTTAGAACACTTCTTATTGATTTATTTGCTACTAGCTGTTGCCTGTGAGGTCGTACAAACGTTAAAGCAACTTTTCGTTGTTACTAATGGGAACGAAAGATTTTCCGGTAGTAAAAGGTATTCTATCTACTACACAAAGTTTGGTAAAATCCGTTCATTAGTTATTATGTAAGAAGTGAACAGACAAACATACAAATATCTTAATGAATTTCGATTTGTGTTTTGCATCCAGTAAACAAAACTTGGTGATAATTGTTTTCAAAAAGATTTCATAAGTAGATATAGCTATTTTTGTTTTATTATATAAAAATAATAAATATAAAAGTTAAAAATCGTCATTAAACTAATTATTAGGAAACTTAAGTTTTCCTTTATAGTCGTCATTATTATATCTTAAATTAAAACCCTATCTTTTTTTCTCACACCTAAATTATGACCTTAACTATGTAGATTTATCAAAATTAACCTAGACTTAATATAAACATGTCCATATACCTAATAAATACCATACCATAACAATTGTATTTGTGTCAATAATCGATCACTCACAAATAGCCAATCTGTAAATCCCTTACTTAGTGTTAGAAAGTTTTCGAAATATGTAGTGCTATGTCATTTGTCTCAGTCTTGTTTTTGAACAATATAAATCGACTTGCCCCAGTCTCCTCTTTCAATATTTCATGTCATATAACTTTATAGGGTATTAGCCTATATACGCGGCTTTGCCTGTGCGGGTTATCCATTACTTACTTTATTCAATTGAATATAATTTCTTGTAGTCTAGCAATTTGTGAAACTCTGATTCTTTAATATTGGGAACAAAATTGAATCTCAGAACAGTAGATGCTATTTTTAAAATGTAGAAATGTTTTAAAATGTTGTCATATTATGAATAAAAATGAATCTCAATTTGCTTTGGTCTTCGCATCAAGTATGAACATCAAATTTATTTTTCTAATTTTTAGGGTTCCGTTTCTCGAAAGGAAAAAATAGAAGGAACCCATATCACTTTTTTTATTATTACTTTACTGTCCGTCCATCAGTCCGTCTATCTGTTGAGACCATTTTTCTCAGGAACCCGTGGAGGTATCGAGCTAAAATTTTGTCAAATTCTCAGGTGGAACTGTGAAAAATTCAAACTTCGAATCCAACGTAATCAAAAGTTACAGCTGTTTATACCGTAAGTTTCCTCAAAAATTTCGAAATTCACAAGGGAATCAGGACCTTCCCGTGAACTCAGAAACTTGAAATTTGGTATGAAGTAATTTCTTTTAGCACAGATCAAAGAAAAATTGCAAAAATCGTAAATTTTTAATTAAATCGTTTAATAAAATGTCGGGATTTTACTTAAATACCTACTTGTTTGTACGGAACCCTTGGTGCGCGTGTCTTACTCTCACTTAGTCGGTTTTTTTGTTATGTTAGTTATTATCAGCAAATAAGCAGGTGCATATGAAAAAGAAAACAACGTTCATAACTAGGACAGGACAGCTTTTTTCGGGTAACCTAATTTTTTTTTTGGGGGCCGAGACCAAGTCGACAAATTTTCGTTTAGTTTTTCATTTCCTTCAACTTCAAACTAGAATTAGTTAAAGCATACACTAAAGCTCAACTCAGATCAAAATTACAGAGGGTTGGTACAGTCTTTTGCGCTGCGACTTATCTGAGCAGGATCGGTTGGCAACGCTAATATTATTATCTTAATCATTGTCATAGCTGACCATGACGACAATGCTTGCTACTGTCGTGTCCCGGTCTATTGTATTGAGATATATTCTGATCTATTGGTGATTTTCAGGAAATGTTTATACTTGATTTCTTTGGCTAGCTTGACTTATGTTTGAAATTGTGTATAAAAGGGGTTTGGACCTTTGTGACTTATTCAACCGCAGCTTTTTTGTGTTTTTTTCAAAATGGCGGCGCACTATAATTCCTATAAATATTGAGAGGGGATACTTATATAAACAAAAAAGTATTACAATCATCATACCCTAAAGCGTCACGTTACAGAGTTATTTACAGTAAAAAATCGATGGTGAGTACTTCAATTACCTTGTAGAAACAATGTATTGAATTTAACGTCTCTAAGTACAACATAGTTGGTAGTGGCTAGTTACTACTCTATTGACAAAGACCTAACGTCAAGCGATTTAGTGTTTCGTTACGAGGTCCTTTAGAAACAGACAGGGGGAGTAATCACTTTCCCGTTCCAAGTTAGCCCGCCTTCTGATGTAGTCTAAGATGAATGCCATCAGATGAGATAGTAGTCAAAGGTAAACTTGTTAACTAATAATGTATAATATCAAATCGTCGCGGTCGTAATTCAAAAACGTTAACCAACTTCGTTCCCTGAATATTTCTCTAAAATGGCAAAAAGATAATGAACTAAGATAAAGCCATGATAGGCTACAAAAATACAACTTTAAATATATTTTTGTTGATTTGGGTCAATCCTCATCATCGTTTTGTTTGGAAATAGCTCTATAACGTGAAACTTTAGGATATGTTGATCCTTTTACTTTTTTATTTTTACAATATTTGTAGGAATTATCGTGCGCCGTCATTTTGAAAAAAAACAAAAAATGGCGGCCAGGCACTAAGATTATTATTATTTTAATTAATTATCAATTAAGTTTAACATCACTAACACAATGACATCCTACTAGGTGGTAGAGTTTTGCAGCGACTCGCCCGGACTTTGTACCACCGACTTACCTATTCCTGCCGCCATAACGTCTAACGCTTGCCGTTGACGTGTTCCGGTTCGGAGGGTAATGTAGCCGGTAAACTTACTTTTGCTCAAGGCCTAACATCCCGGCCTCAGGTTGGCAATGCACCATTACCACCTTTGGTAACTCTAGGCGGCGTGAATTTCTTATCATCAGAAAAACCGGATGCTTGTTTGCCTTCCATTATCATAAAAAAAAAACAACTTTACCGACCGACTGGCATCCACGACTAGCCAAAGACATTAATTCCCACAATGTAATAGGAGGCAAGCCTATCGCCTACCGGGCACATATGCAATCCCTTGTATCGTTGTTTTTACTAGAAAAATGAAAAAACAATATCTTTATGTTGTTTGATCCGGGAATTTGAACCCGGGACTTAATGGTGGCAAGCCCTACACAGGGACTAGAGCTAGAGCTCAGTGGCGACTTCTACTTTTTGTCATAGCCCCAAAACGAATAGTTTTTTAATATCTACATATTAATATTAAATTTTCCTATTCCCCTATTCTATTTTCTGGGCCATGTTTGTTCTAGAGTCTCCGAAACCTGCGTGATTGTATGAAAAGGGTAATGAATGTGAAGGAAGCCAGAAAGGTTTGTCAGGATAGTGAGGTCTGGTACGAATATCGAGTACTCTCTGCCTAACACGTAAGGGCTTGGCGTGAAGATATGTATGTGTGTAGTTCATAGGATAGTCAGTTAATACAATACCACTACACAGCAATTAAAAGATGAATCGCGAAAGTCTCAACCCACAAGTGGATAGATTTTAGATAAATAGAAACGTGTGCTTTGTTACAAAGAAACGGTGCAGAGTTGTACCGTTAGCGGTCCGCTTTCGCATTTCTCCTAGCAACTCGGTCACCTCGATTTTATACTGCACTGAGTCACATACTGAGTTAGTGTTTGATATCTCAATTTTTTCAAATTAAATTCAATTTATCGCCTCTGTGATCTAGCGGTCCAGGTTAGGTTATTGGATTTGACTGTGTGAGGTCCTGGGTTGATTCCCGAGTCGGGCAACAAAAAGAAATTTGGTTTTTCCAGTTTTCTAATAAAAAAAATGTTACTCGGGATCGGATATGTGCCCTGTTGGTGATAGGCTTGCCAACTGTCACATTGTGGGACTTAGTGTCTTCGGCTAGTCGTGGGTGTCCTGGTTGTGCCTCTGCCTATCTTTTCGGGGATATCCCTGAATTCTCAATTTTAATATTATAATTTAAACACGAGAGTAATAATAACACTAAACCAAAATAATTTTAATAACACCCGACAAAACCTACGTGTAATGCAATCATAAACTATTGACCACGATAACTTTCAAACAAAAAAAATTGCATCGAAATCGGTCCATCTGTTCAAAAGTTATGATGCTGTACTATATGATATACTATACTTCAATCTTATAATGTCCATATATTTCCATCAGGGGCTCAGATACCAGTAATTAATTAGTTTAATTCAAAAATAATAGATTTTTCGATCAAATTTAAAGGTAGCTTCTTGACATCGTAGAAAAAAAAATTCATATACATTAATATTTAACTAAATAACTAAGTAAGTATCTTCACGCCCATATCCCCAAAGAGATAGGCAGAGGCGCAACCAGGGCACCCACGACTAGCCGAAGACATATCCAATCCCGGGCAACGTTATTTAGTTTTTTTTATTAGAAAATTGGTAAAACCCAATTTTCTTTTTGTTGTCCGACCCGGGAATCGAACCCGGGACCTAATGCAGTCAAGTCCGACACCGGAGCCGCTAGACCACAAAGGCGATTTTATTAGAGTTATCGTGCAAATGATATATAAGACATCAAAACAAACATATAGTCAAATTAAGAATCTACCAATTTTCAAGGCTGATAAAAATACAGTAAAGGTGTACAATGTACTACATGTTTCGGAACTGCTATGTTATTTTGTAGGCCACAATGGTTTATGTAATTTTCAAAATCCCTGACACCAATACTCATTATATATTCTGCAACTATATTGCGAATACGAATAATTATAAGAGTTTATATATTCATATATTATATATTACTACATTATGTTATTATTGTTAACGCTCTGTTTCTGGAATGAACTTGGGATAAACGTTTATTGATGGATGTAAACCTCATTTCAAAGGAATCAGAACTCATACACTTTCATGTGCTTATATTTGTGATGATATTTATAAAAAAAAGTATAAAAAATTATAAGAACACCGTACAGGTACAAGGCGATCGCAAAAATAGCAACAAAATAAGTTTGTTGACTCACAATGCTGCTTTTTTGTAGAAATGTAGTAAATATGATACAAAGAGTTTACAGTAAACTGCCCTCTTCTATTCGCAACGTAAAAAAGGTAGCCTTATTCAAAAAAAAACACTTACCTATACGTCTTTCGCGTACTTTTTAAAGTGAGAGTAATAGTATGATTAAAGTAAACTGGATTTTTTACAGCGAGTTTCGTTTGAAATAAGGAAACATTTGAAAACCCTTCTCGATGATGCTATGATTTTTTTGTCTGTATGTTTTATCCAATTTTTCTTTATTTTATGTTTCTATGTTGTTAAGTTTTTAGAAGCTTAAGTAAGCTTAGAACGATATTTCAATTATTAATTTTGTTTTTAGGAAATTTGACATTATGCAGTTTATTTATTTTATTTATTACTTTTTTAAATTTTATCTTATTTTGAACATACTATACCAGTGTATTTATAGTAGTGGATTATTTGCAGCTTAAATATCAAAATCAAAATTTAGTTAGTTTATTTGTCATATTTTTTATATAAATAATATGCAGCACAATTACATATCTTAACTATTTCTTTTTTATCTTTAAGTTACCCCTAAGATACTTTAATCATTAAAGCCCGTAGGCTAAAAATAATTGTTGAAATTGTATGAATGTGTACATGAGACTTTTATTAATCATAATAATAGAATTTCACAAGAAGCCAATGATGGAAGCTAAAGAACATATAGGTCAATTGCTTTTCTAACAAACAGCTAATAAGCGATCGTTGTCACTACAATGTGACTTATACGTCCAGCCGCTCGGTTTCGTTCCACCTCCTACTTATTACTGATGCCATATCTTCAGTACTTTTCACTATCTTGTCTCCATTTGTTATTTTATTTATTAACGTATCTAACGCCAGTCTCCATTTGAGAAGACACCATTACCATCTATTATGGTCAATCAAACTACCAATTCGCATTTTTAACTATATACAAATAATACCTAGGTACAGAATTTGTAAAATAATTCAACTTCTTTCAGTGAAAGTTAAGCTGGGTCAACATAAATGTTTAGATATTCCAAGTATTTATTTGATAAATTTTATAAAAAAGTAAAACAAATATTCAGTTATTGCTTAAGTATTAATTGTGTATAGATAATGATCATTCTTTAATCAAAATCACACAAACAATGAAAAACACATAATTTTCCAAAAACATTTTTGTATGAGGTATCAAATAATAATTGTGCAACATTTTTGAAACTTCGTAAAGTATTTCATGTTATGAAAAATACTTATAAGTTCAATAAGTATTTTATTATTTGATGATCCAAAAACTGTTTTTCTTAAACAATTGTAGTAAATACTCTAGTTGCATCTATTTTTACTTCTATATAAATATAAGATATAATGATTTGATCAAAACCTTTGTTTAAAAAAAACAGTGTAGTGTTTTTGAGTTATCGAATAAATGTGTAATTTTTTCAAAACTTTGTAAAGTGTTTCATATTAAAATAAAATGTTTTCTTCTTAAACATAGTTAGATATAAGAAATAATTCTTCGGTTTAAATCTTACAAACAAGAAAAACCAAAAATGTTTTGTGCTGTTAAACAAATGTACCTATTATAACATCTTCAAAAGTTCCCTAAGTATTTCATGTAATAACAGAATACAAAAAAAAACATGGTTTTTTTTTGTATTTAAAATATATTCAAAATAAACCAACCATTTAGACTATTTTATCTAATAATTGTGTTACTTCTTCGAAACTCTGTAAAGTATTTCAAGATAAAATGTTTTCAGAGTCTCGTTGTTTCAAACATTTTTATTCAACATAGGATTATCTCTCATTGAACGTCATTACAAGTTAACAACAATTACAATTAGTATTATGAAAAATTAATAAAATAATATTAACAATACTAAAATAACATTCATTACCAAACAAAAGTATAAA
>NJDC01000131.1:574402-601281 GCA_002245475.1 Calephelis virginiensis
GCGTAACAATCTAAACGTCTTCGAAACTTACGGAAAGAATTCCATGTTATGACAGATGTTAAGCTAACCTCAATCCGTTGATCTAAACATTTATTCAGTTTAGCAGTACTTTTGTTGCATTTATGTAAAAATTCACGTGCAATAGTTATCCATAATTCAAATCCCGCGAAAACAACGATTTCCACTTCGAAAACAGTTAATGATACCGTTGGTGTTATGTTTCTTTTTTTAACGTATTCATAAAGGTTTTATTCAACATCATTTCAACATCTAATGTTTGTTTTATTCACGTGTTTTTTTTACTATAAATACAAGTATCTTAACGCTTACATTAAAGAACAGTAGGTAGAGACTACTAGCGTACTCACGAGTAGCCGAAGAAAATCTTACAATGTGATAGATGGCAAGCTTAGAACCTAAAGACAAAACCCTGTTGTCCGACCCAGGATTCGAACCCGGGACCATATAAAGTCAAATTCAACACCGGCCCGCAAAACCACAAAGTCGAAAGCAAAAAAAAATATTCATATAATCAGATATCTAAAAATGGATCCCTATTTCCCTTTGTCATCACGTCACATCTAACCGGATAGACAAATTTCATTATTTTTTTCGTGTGTTAGTTATTGTCAAAAGAACGATTATATTTAAAAAAACAATATGAATACTAAAAGACAAGATAACATCTGTCGGTTTAACATTAACATCTGCTAGTCAACAAAATAAATAATGTACTTTTATGCTTGCCGAAGACTAAGTTGTAACAAATAGATATTGCAACTTCTGAAATGTTATATTTATTTTTTGTTTTCTAAATTTGATAACAATTTTATGGTTTTTTACTTTCTTGTAACTTTTTTATTCGGGGTTTGAAAAGTATTGTGGCGAAGACTTATAAGAAGCCGGATAAGATCGGACTTTCGGCAATCTACAAGTTATGATTTTACAAACATTTTTATTTTTCGAACGGATAAGCAGATTAATAAGTAATAGAAGAACTTTTTTTGCCCCATGTTGGTCCCAGCTCTTTTGCAGAATAGATCATGTGCCTTACTGCTAGGCAGCTCGTAAAAGGCGAGCATAGGCTTATCGTCACCAACACCATGACATCTGACTAGATGTAGAGTTTCGCAGCGACTCGCCCTAATTGGGCCGCCTAACCTATTCCTGCCGCCATGATGTCAGTGCTTGCCGTTGATGTGTTCCTATTCGAAGGATAAGTTAGCCGGTAAACTTACTTTTGAAACAAGAACAAACAACAACTCTGTACTAAGTCACAAAAGTTTGCTTATTTTATTTTTTTAACATTAAGACAGAAGAAGATAGACGGTTCTTATGATACCTTATTACCTTATTGTCTGTAGATACCCTATATGTGCTGACACGTTCTCATTTTATGGCCAGGATCTTAGGATAGTCTGCAAGTCTACCGACTACGTTATGACGTCAGAATTAGGTAAGACGGTGGTGTTAACCGAGTGAATTGATGCACCGCACTCAACTAAATAAGACTAACTACGAGTGAGGAATAATTTTATAATCTAAATTTCTAGATTAACACTAGGAGTTGACGGGTTCGTCACATCCGGATACTAAAAATGTTCTGGGAATATTTCATACGTTTAATAGAAAGGGCTATAACTAAAACTACTGACTGAGTACTGAGTAATAGAGATTTTTAGCTCTGGCGATGCTGTTAAAGCGAAACCCGAATACGATTTATTCATTAATTATTTCTATATGATAAGTAAAACAATGCAAGTGTTTCTTCTATAAAAATATATGAATATTTGAAAGTTTTATCAAACGCTGGCTGTTTAGCCAGCGTTTGATAAATTAATTTAATTTGTTTAAATATAAGCATTATAACTTAAAACCTGGTGAAAAGCATGGGTAATGTCTGAGGTGGGCCTAAGCAAGAAGTCTATCCCATACTTAAAATTTCAGAAAGAGTGCAGGTTCAAATTCGATGTGTGAACATTTTGCTTTACTTTAAAATTTGTAAAAATGTATCCTAAGCAAGGGACAAGTGCTAAAATTATTATTATTATTTTAATTTTAGCACTTGTCCCTTAGATTCTCTTAGATTTGTCTTATCTCTCTATTTAACACAAAAAAGCTAAAAAAATGCATTTATGATATTTTCCATCGCCGGCGCTTGGTAAAACTTTCGAATATTCACATTTTTAAATGAAGAAACACTTATACTGTTTTACGTATAATTTATTATTTTATAAATATAGTATAGTATATCTAGGGTAGTTTAAGTTCTAGCCCTGATGATGCTGTCATAAGCGAAACCGGTAGGCTATTTATAAAATAATACAACACAGCCTACGTACGTATTTATAAAATAAAAACAGTACACGTGTTAGTAAAATTAAAAATATAAAAAAAATGCGAATTAAGCCGACATCTCGCAACGCCGTAAGCTAAAAGGTGAGACATAACCTCTTAATTTTAAAACAGTTAAATATAGACCGTTACGACAAAAACCTTTTTATGTAACGGCAATTGTATTTAGAATGAGTCAATCGATGACTAAAGTAACATCTCAATCAAAGAAAGTATCACACCACGTAATGTTGGTAACTGACCTCAATACTACGCCTTTCTCCAGACTTTCACCGATCATATGACCCAGATCTCCGGAGGCTTTGTTACACTGCTTATGTCGACCGTGAAACGACGCCAAAATCCAGTTATCTGGGTCAGAGAAATTAAAAAAATACATTCTAATGTCGCTCAGCAATCTAAGATGAGAATTTAACTTCAACTATTTTTTTGACTTAGATAGTGACAACTGAAATACGATTTGTTCATATTTTGACATTGGCTTCTTGCTGAGATTTGGACGTCACGCTGTCTTTTAAGCTTAAAAAATGTTTGAAGATAATCTTAAGCGTAACAGAAGGCAAATGATGAATAATGACAATGAAAAAGACGGAAGGCTCCCTCTTGCAGTCCTCGTTGCAAACATGCACTGGGACCAAGTATGTGGTCGCGACTTCAGTTTTTAGGAGCATTAAAAGAAAAGTCTCTCAGCGTGCTATAGAAAGGGTTTGGTGTTTTTATACCGACAAAACACGAAACTGCCGTTCGATAGCCACCGGGGGCATTTGTGTAATGAATATTTGATGTAGTCTATATTACCGGATATGGTTGTTTATTAAATTTATTCTGATATTTATTTAAGTATTTCTAGGTATTAAAATTATTGACTTCCGCCCATAACACAAGCATTTAACTTGCTAACTTTGGAGTTATATTCAATTTGTGTTACTTGTCCATTGATATTAAAAATCTTATCAGACTTCAGTCCGCACCCAGAGATGTTAATTAGCATCCAACTTAATCAGTCATCCGACATTTTCCATCAAAATTGTGATTTAATGATAGATTAAATGTGAATTGACGTCTTTGGTCGCACTGACACTGTTATATGTCGAATGATAATGAATAAGCCAGCTGTTGCCCATTGTTCCTTCATGGACAGTTCTTTTACTCTTTGGTCCATTGATCAGGGAACTTTAGAAGCCTCAGTACAGTAAATACTTAGTGATTCGCAAGCAATAGTGGTAGTTTTTTTGCACACTTACTAAAATAATTTTAATTGATCGCTATCTTCGATTGACGAAAGTAAGAAATAGAAATAAAATACTTTTAGTGCTGTCAGGTTAATCTGTACATGACATTTCTATTGACGTTTATTCTACGATGAGGTTGGTCTAAGACGAGAGGGTTAAATTTATTTCCACTTTAAAACTGATTTTATGATTAATATTTTATTTGTAATAAAATAAAATTAAATTGTTTGAAATGGTAATTAATATTTAAATACACGTAATCAATTAAATTTTGTAAATATTAAAATGTTTGCACACCACAATGTGGTACTATAACACTATAAGTTTAGCGTTACTTAAAAAAACAATATGTTATGACCAAAATATTATGTTTATTGCTTTTCAAAATATTCTCACACTTTTACAGGAGTTTTGATGCATCAATCGGTCGGCCGGCGGTTCATCTGAATCTGGTAGTAGTAAATGCATATAGCCTGTTTGATTTTGACATTGCCCAGGATGAATGGTCTGCCCACTGCCCACGTATGGTATGCGAACAGACCCAGGTCACTTGGCTAGCGCGGACGTACTTGGTGGACTAGATGAGGGTATTGAGGGTACAGTCCTTCAACTACATAGATGGATTTAGGCACATTTTAGTAGTTGCAGCAAGTATTACTAGCTTCGCAAGTTGCATCAGAGGTCTGGCTCAGATTTAACCGTTATTAATTCCCGCCAACACCCTATTCATCAGACGATATGAGTGCTAGTTTGCTTTAATTTAATTTATATAAAAATAAATCCCGAAATCGTCAATGATGGTAATCGTATCACACCTGAACGAATGAACTAATTACGCTTTTTTTGTGTAAAGGTTAGGAGAAGGTTCATATAGAAAGGAAACCTGGAAAATTACAGTGAAAATTGGAAAAACAATCTTTTAATTATTACAAACTGTTAGTGGTATTAATTGGTCTGGATGGATTTAGCCGGTAGATTTAGCACAATAGGCTTATCATTGCGGCCCTAGAACAGAAACGCATCTGTAACATCTAGGGTACCTATAGGTAACGGTTGTCTCTTACCATCAATGGACGCATGTGTTTGTTCACTGACCTATCACATAAAATAATAAAAATAAGATAGGAAGTTCGCCAGATCGGCTAGTCTCATTAAACGATAATTAGAGAAAAATCACAATGTTAGTCGCATGTGTAAACGCGCGGTAATAGTTGTAAGTTATTGTAGATGTGCGCTAGAATAGCGCAGACATGTGAGAGATAGAAAATATGATCGCATTTGATGTTATTGAGGTCTCGCGATGCTCCAGATTCGAGTCCCGTTAGTAGAGAAAGTGGCGTAGTTCCACAAATTATGCAATTACAACTGTTTACTCCCGCGATATAAATAATTAAACGTTATATTATTAGTTATAAGACTTTATAAGAATTGAAATTAGTTTTGAGAATTAATTATTTTTTGGCTTGGTTTGTGGTCTGGTGCTGGCTTAGCCTGAGGCCTCTAGTTCAATTTTCGGGTTGGGTGAAACAAAAATATAATTTTCCAAGGTTTTAAAAAAACGTTTCCGTGATTACCTAAGTGACCGCTTATTGATGGGTTTGCCACCTATCACATTGTGGTTATAAGTACCTTCAGCTAAGCAGGTGTTCTCTGTCTCTCTCTGGGGTTGAGGGCGTGTACGTTACCTTTTTCCTTTTTTTGTACGGAATATCGAACAAGCAGATATCTCTTTTGAGAGGACAGTCGTATATAGAGCGTCGTAGATGTTACTGGGCAGTCGTTATCTTCTAATTCAGATCTTAGAATACTCCTGAAAGTCTGATGGCTGCCTTAAAACACGGCACATGACAATGGCAATAGTATGACATGATAATGGAATAATTGTAATTACCGCATTGAAACTGTCCGTTTTTATAAAGAAGCAAATCGGTTTGCGAATGATAAAAGTCATGGCACATCTTTACATCTTAGCAATGATGCTTTGCCTATTTGAGCTCCTTACTTTTCTAAGTTTACTGGGTATCCTATTCTCCGTACTGAAACACAACGTTGACGAGCACTGTCTTACAACATAAATAAGTAATTAAAACAGTAGTTACCAACAGAGACGAATACACACACTAAAAGGACTTCTGTCGCTGGTTTTTATCAAGAACCCGACGAACTTCTTATCGCTTGACATTAACAGCTTGTTGATATTTAAGCATTTTCCTTCCCAATTATCCTGGGATTTCTTTTTATAGGAACCTTCTATTGGAAAACAAAAATTAGTTACCATTACGCATAATATCTGTATCATAAGAGAATTTGCTGATAGATATCGCTGACGGTTAAAAACATGTTAAAATAATATAAATGTTCAAGACACCCTGAAATATTTCTGTGTTATTGGTTTCGGGAAAAAAACCTCGACAGTGCATCTATACTTTGTAAATACGCATAAGTATATATGCACATTGTTACGCCAAGTCCATTGTGAGGTAGGCAGAGTATCGTGAGTACTTTGGAAATACGAATAAAAATGCATTTCACCGCAGATGTACTGTAATGTATTACGGTTTTAGAAGGATACAGGAAAAAAAAGTTGAAAGGTTCTTCAGAAGATTTCCGATTTTAGTGTCTGTAAAACAAAGATTTATTATGACGATAATGATGTAGGAAGGGTAACGGGAGAGAAAGCTTCAGAGTCTCCACAGACGAGTAGGATCCCACACTAGAATTTGTTAAAAAGTTTCAATTTTCAACTGAAATAGACCATCTGCCTTCCTGTGCCAGGCAACTCTTAAAAGTCGAGCTTAGGCTTACCGTCACTAGCACCGTGACATCTGACTAGGTGGTAGAGTCTCGTAGCTACTTGCCCGGAATGGTACCACCGCTTTGCTTATTCCTGCCGCCATTATGTCAGTGCTTGCCGTTGACGTGTTCCGTTTCTGAATATAAGGTAACCGTTAAACTTACTTTCGCTCGAGGCCTAACATCCCAGCCTAAGGTTGGCAATGCGCCTATACCACCTTTGGTGTCTCTAGGCGGCTTGAATTTCTTACCATCAGGAAACCCGACTGCCTGTTTGCCTTCCAATATCATAAAAAAATAGTAAACATTACTAAAGATCCTTTGATACTTCTTTGCACAGTTTTACCTTTATGTACCTACTTTGTAAAAATATTATCATATTGTTATAATAAAACTTGACTGAAAAAAATTCTCTCAAATCCTTTGTTGCTCCTAGGCCTCCACCTCTAAATTCGGCCCTGCTGTAGAATATACTCGTACATAGCTGTATTTTTTTATTTAATTTATTTTTTTATTGTATCAGAGATTAGTAAATGTTGTTTTGATTGTATACAAAACAATCATAACATAACTGAGTATGTAAATACTAAGGGCATCATTTTTATCCTTATCTAAAATAAAAATAAATCAAACCCGGACTTACAAATCTTCTACAAAAATAAATTTCGAAAGTGCATTATTATGTTTACAAAACTCAGAATTAGACAAAGTTATCTTATGTGATGACCCAAACGAATTAGATGATCTTCTAGTTAGTAAACTCCACCAATCAACAACAGAAAATACTAGAACTATAAATATACCTAAAAGTAAACGTACTATTAAGCCATGGATAACACCCGGTATTTTAAAATGTATTAAAAATAGAAACATACTCCAGAAACAATCAAGAGATGACCCCTTTAATGAAATCAAAAAAATTACATACATAAGGTACATAAACTTTTGTAACAATTTAATAAAAAATTAAAGCGATAGTATGATAGCAGTTTACTTAAAAATTCGCTTAATGATAATTAACTTCTCTGGAAAAATATTAAAAATCTAACTTATACAGACAAAAGTAAGAAACTTAATAATGAATTAGCTCAAATCAAATCTACATCTGTTGAATCAGCTAACTATATCAGCAATTATTTTGCTAGCATAGGCGAACAGCTTACTAATAACGCAAGACAAATAACACCAGTGTAAATAAAAAAAAATACCTAAACTTTATTCCAAGTCAGATTCAATCTTTTGTGTTATTGGATACAGATGTCGCTAAAATACAAAGAATTATCAATAACTTGAAATCAATCAGTGCTCCTGGTTAGGATAGTATCAGTACTAAATATCTTAAATTTATAAGTCAAGCAATTGTCCCAATTATTTCCCATCTAACTAATTCATCTTTTAAGACCGGTATATTCCCAAATACATTCAAAAAATCAATCATTACCCCTGTGTTCAAGAGTGGAAGTAAAGCTTCTAAAATTATAGAAAAAACACTAAATAATAGGCTATTGAAGTATCTTACCAAATTTAACATTCTATCAGGATCTCAATATGGTTTTCGACAAGGCGTATCAACCGAAGATGCGGTGATATCCTTAACCTCCAAAATTTCAGATCATCTCAACAAAGGAAATAAATGTTTGGCAGCTTTTCTAGATGTAAAAAAGGCCTTTGACACTTTCTCTGCCCATTCTTGAATACAAATTGGAAAAAATAGGAATTAGAGGCACCGAATTAGCACTATTCAAAGACTACATCTCAAATAGAAAACAGCGCGTCAAATTAGATCAATGTTAAAGCGATGACATTGGAGTTTCATATGGAGTTCCTCAGGGAAGCGTTCTTGGACCTACCCTTTTTCTTATTTATTTAAATGATCTCTGTAATATGAGTATTAAAAACGCAAAAATATTCTCGTATGTCGATGATACTGCCATGTTTTCACTGGTTCAAACTGGTACGGTGTTAAAGCCTTTGCGGAAAAGGTACAGGCAATGGTAAGTGAGTGGTTTAATAACAACCTTCTTACCCTCAATACTTCTAAGACCAATTATTTATTGTTTTGCAATCAAAAATAATATGCAACCTAGTCTAGACTTTAATATTAAAATACATTCTTGCAGTGATTTGACTAGAAGTATTACGTGTAATTGCCCGTGTATTAGTGAAGTAAATCAAATAAAATATTTGGGAGTTCAAATTGATCAGAGACTTTCTTGATATCCCCAAATAGACCACATTGCAATGAAAATTAGAAAATTTAACGGGATGTTTAGACTGCTAAGACAAATATTTCCCAAACACACATCTAAAAACTTACTTAGTAACATATATGTCGCCTTAGTACAATATTTGTTATTGTATCCTGGTATGGGGCGGAACATTTAAAACACGATTTTTGGAGGTAGAGAGAGCTCAAAGAGCCCTATTAAAGATGATGTATTACAAGAAACAGCACTTCCCAACACATGACCTTTACAAACTCAGTGGTGTCCTGTCAGTTCGAAAGCTGTATATCTTAAATATGTTATTAAAAAAGCATAAAACCTTAACCTATAAGCCTAACAAAAGCACTAGACGAAGGAATGATAATGTGGTAACAGTTCCCATAACTAAAACCGTATTTGCTAGCACACAATACTTAAAACGTTCAGCTTATTTATATAATAAAATCAACAAACAAATAAAAATATATTTAAAAACTTACCGAGAATGTACAACTACTATAACTAACTACTTACACAATAAAACTTATATAAAAACGGAAAATCTGGTACAGAAAATAAATTAAACTAAATAACAAAACTAATAAATAAATTCACTTGTATAGCACTAAAATATTCATATACTCTCAAACACTTACGAAAACAAACAAACAAACAAACAAACACACACACGCACACGCACACACACACACACACACACACACACACACACACACGCGCGCGCGCTTGAGTACTCTAGGTTTATATGAGTTTGACTCAGAAATGTCGAATCACATTAAATCAACATGACACAATTATGTATAAAAATGTCGACTTAATGACTGATTTAAAGATAATTGACGTGTCTGAGAGCGGTCATATACTTACTAAGTCTTCAAGGAGGCAGTTAGAGAGAGCACTTATTAAAGTGTTCTCTATGTGCCTCCTTGAAGACTGTCAATTATTGAATGCCCTGAATTGCACGTGGTTGTGAATTAAAGTGTAAATAAACGTAAAATAATGTTTTTTTCTACGAATTTATTAAATTCTACCACAAATATTTAAATTATATCTAATTTTTCTCCGTGTTGGTCTGGGCTCCTTTGCAGAATAGACCATCTGCCTTCCTGTCAGGTAGCTCATAAAAGGCGAGCACAGGCTTACCGTCACTAGCACCATGACATCTGACTAGGTGGTAGTGTTTCGTAGTGACTTACCCGGATTGGTACCACCGCCTTACCTATTCCTGCCGCCATAACGTCATGACGTGTTCCGATGTGGAGGGTAAGGTAGCCGGTAAACTTACTTTTGCTCGAGGCCTAACATCCCGGCCTTAGGTTGGCAACGCACCATTACCACCTCTGGTATCTCTTGGCGGCATGAATTTCTTTCCATCAGGAAATCCGTCTGCTTGTTTGCCTTCCAATATCATAAAAAAATAACATTGAGAGTTAAAGACGACTCTGTTATAATGATAATATTTTATTTACCTGGCTTCCAAATAGGAGGATTTTAACTGTATGCCATTATAATATAAAAATAATAATCTGGATGCTCGAGTAAAAATGAATTAAGTACTAAGTATAGCATCTCTAATGCATACATATGTGATGCATTAGAGATGCTATACCTAGTACTCCTAGTATAGATTTTTTGAAATTGGAACTTTCTTTTGGTAATATTTAATTTTACCAAGATTCAAAATGTTATTTTGGGTTATACTCTGAATGACACAACGATCACACAGACGAAATATTATTACAAATAAAAAAAAATAGTTTTTACTTCAATATCCCCGAAGGAAGGCAGAGGCACAACGAGGGCACCCACGACTAGCCAAAGACAATAACGGCCGATAATATTAATCTATTTACAGGTAAAGATAGGCCTTCTAGAGCTTAGTTGCTAAGTACTTTTTGGTAATAATTGAAAAATAACAGTGGTTGCTTGGTAACTGATCTAAATAAATGTACGAGTAGCCTCTATTTGTTAAAATTGGCCGTAAGTCGCACAATATAATAGTTGGCAAGCCTATCGCCAACTTTTAGAAAATTTAAAATACACGTTCCCTTTTTTCATTGTGGCGCGATCATTGAAACCGGGACCTTAAAAAGTCAAGTCCGAAGCCGGGCCACAAAGGCGATGTTATAATTGGAATAATTTTATTATGAGTTTTACTGCGATTTGATAACTATTTATGTTTATAACTATTTATATTTAATGTTTACACATTTATCGCTAGTTATTAGTAATAAAACTATAAATACAGAATACATTTACTATAAAACTGATCACAAATATCAATTGAATATATATTATGTCTTGTTTAAATAAAATTGTATTTAACATTTTATCAAGTAAAAAGTTGCACCAAAATTTAAAATGCTAATTTATTTATTTTTAGAGCATACGAAACATTAACATGACATCAAATTAATAAGATATGCAAATTTTTGAGCAAACCAGCTACTCTGGTGAATAAAATCAATTTCTATCACGTGAAACACTATCTACTGTCATAAACTGTTATAATATTGGTTTAGCTCTCCTTCGTCGATTCATCTATATAAATTACCTAATTTTCACTCTCTTGATGTTGAATTAAATATATGACAAAGCAAACTTTTTTCCTCGGTTTTGTACGCAAATTATAGTCTTTGTTTTATTATATTGAAAGGCAAAAAAGCAGACGGATTTCCTGATGGTAAGAAATACACGCCGCCTAGAGACACCAAAGTTGGTAATGGTGCGCTGTGAACCTGAGGCCGGGATATTAGGCCTAGAGCAAAAGTAAGTTTACTGGCTACCTTACCCTCCGAACTGGAACACGTCAACGGCAAGCATTGACGTTATGGCGGCAGGAATAGGTAAGGCGGTGGTACCAACCCGGACGAGTCGTTACGAAACTCTACCACCTAGTCAGATGTCACGATGTTAGTGACGGTAGCCTATGCTCGCCTTGACAGCGACGCACCTGTAACGCCATATATGTCTATGGATAGAGGATAAAAAGTAGTCGTTATCGTTCAAGTTGGTTTATTATTTTATGCTATAAAATTATTACTCTCTACTACTCGTATAAGCTAAACCCGCTCGCTATCCCGTGAAGAGATAAATTACTTTATATAACACAAGCGTAGCAACGGTCCAAAGCTAGTGTTAAAAAATACAAAAAAAATCTCAATCTAGGTATCAATGACAAACTACAAGTTTGTTAAAGTAAAATTTGACATTAAATATGAATAATATAGCATCTGCATAAAGATCTCTAGATATCTAAAAATCAATTACTTATTGCTGTTCGTTAGTCGCGCTGAAGCTCGAGAATGGCTAAACCGATTTGACTAATTTTGGTTTTGAATTATATATTCAAGTCCAGAAAAGATTTAAAAGACTAGAATAAGGGAAAAACTGCGAGGAAACTAGGAAAAACAACATTTAAATTTTTCCCATACAAACTGATCAGGGGAACGAAGTTTGCCGGGGTAGCTACTTTATGAATATTTTTTTGTTATCTTGGAAATTCATGTTTCAAACTATATTTTAAATATAGGTAAGTGTCATACGTGGTGTTACATTGCTAAATGCTATATGCTATGGCAAATTAAAATTAAATATTTTACTTCTATAATCAAATTTAATTTAGCTATATATAATTATTAAAAATATGTAATAATTGTTAATATATAATTACAATCTAAACAATTAACACCCCGCTATAAAAAAACACATAAGTACCTACTTTTAAATAAAGAAAAGTTTAGTATACATTATTAAAAGACAAGTGCATAAAAGCAGAACATATTCTGTTTAACAAGCTTACTGTGATTACAGAAACGAATTGTATAATGATTTCTTTGCGCATAAAAATTATGTCATCCCTCATAGTACAGTGAACAGTTATGCGACTTGAATACTGAAGCAGAACGCAGCTTTCCAGCACTTCTTAACAAGAATGATCTAACGTGACAAAGCGAAAAAACGATGCCACTAGTCCGCCATATTGGTATGATGGCGGCCGCAAAAAAACTAACGGAATAAAATACCTAACCGCCAAGCGGAGAAAGGCTTTCGATTGTCCCACATTGCTCCTCACGCGAATCCACAGACTCGACGAGTACAACACTAACGTTCCAGATTTGAAATCAATAAGCAATCTTATCGCCCGAACTGAACTGTCAAAATAGCATGGCTAAATTTGACGTTTGCATCATTGTCTGTGGCCCTCTTTTACTCAGTTTACACGCAATAACATAAAACATTTGACTCGCTCTAATTTAAGGCTAAAGTATCTCTATCTCGCTCTATAGCCGACATTGAAAAAGAAAGCATTAGTTTTTACAGCAACCATTTACCCGATAGTATGTCGAAGAAAGCTGCGTATGTAATATTAGAAACGTTGATTTTATACATCGGTTGCATTAGTGATCGTTGCATAAGAAAATTGCATTTCCCCACATTCACTTGACGCGACACTGATATTGTAGACAGCCAATTTTCGTTGTTCACTTGCTCTACATTTTGTCTATCCTTTTACTCTAAATATTGAGAGAATTCAAAAAGTTGAGGGGAATTAGTTTTACTGTATTTCTATTATTTGAAGTGTCTGTCTGAATGTAATGTAAGTATAAAACAAACCCCACGATTAGGTACTTCTTTTGCACATAAGTGTGGTATTAAGCGTACTAAACATACCTAGTTAAATAAATTCAAACGATTAAATGTTGAAAAAATAAAAAGCAAATATATATCGCCTCTGTGGTCTAGCGGTCCGGCATCAATCTTAAATTCTTGAGGTCCCGAGTTCGATCCCCGGGTTAGGCAACAAAAAAAATGTGGTTGTGCACAGCTACTTTTTCAGGGATATGGGTGTGAATAACTTTTTAAGAAAGTAAACAAAAAAAAATCTGTGCTATATATCAAATCAGCTTCTTTTCTTCAGAAGGTACAATCAAAATAATTTTAAAGTTTTAAAAAAAACTTATCTGCCTACCCTGACGTGGAATGAAGATATTTATGTTGATAATAAATATATCTAAATAATACAAATTCTACTGTTAATACTATAATTTAGCTTAGTAAAACTGAAAAAAACCTACTCCGATTTCAATAAATAAGTCATTAACGTACAGTAGTACTATTTTAATTATGCATTTCGGCTATATTCGTCAAGCTTCAGAAATCCGAATGTATTTTAAAGAAATCTATTTTTTTAAAGATATGTATTGTTATCGTAATATTAATACGTAAAGCAAAAACTTTGGACCCCTCTAAACGAAAATTGCGCTAACGGAGGAATATGAAATGTGGCAGACTTTTAGTTTATGTGTAGGAAAAGTGCAGAACGTAAAATTTTTTTAATGATAATATTCATAAAGTGCATCAATTCAAAAAATAAAACATTACACATAGTACCATGCATGTGACACACACAAACAAATATATTGATGATAACGCATAAACTATAATCATACTGTTTGAAAACAAAGTAGTTTGTCTTGAGAAATGAAGATGGCGTTCTTATCAACAAGATATTAAAATTGATTATGGTCAAATTTTGACCAATGGGCGTCCACTAGTTACACATAAGTAGTCATTTTACTAAAATTTAGATTAGGTCAGCCGATTTAAGAATAAAAGTATAAAGTGTAAAGCCGAAGCACATAATTTTAATAGTAGTACTGTATACAAAATATGTGTCTTTTTCTCGATTTTCCTGAATTCTTTCCAGATCCGGGTGCAAATCCAAACTTCGTAACAACGGGACAACTTCAGAAGTACGCTAATTCAAATGAAAAAAGAATTTTTAAAATCGGCTCAGAAATGACGGAGAAGTCGAAGAGAACATACCTACATAAACAATTTGGGAGTCGAACATATAGCTCCTTTTTCTGAGTAGGTTAAAATAATATTGCTCACTTATCCCATATAAGTGTTCGATTGGTGATAGATTTGCCACATATCATTACAATTGTAGAGTTCCTTCGCCTAATCGTAGGAATCCTTATTGGGATCCTTGGCAAGAAGTGAACTGGAACAAAACAAATGCGAGCACTAACAAAATGACAGCCGAAAAATTAGTCCTTGCAAGGTGTAACGTTGTGGCTTAGCTACCACCCACCACTATGTTAACAGAAAAAAAATAAACAAACCAACAGACATATTTGGAATATGGAATCCTGTTGGTATATAAAAGAATTTAAAGAAAATATAAACAAGAACACTGTATTAAAATAAACACTAAAAAGAAAATAAGTCTATAAAAAGTCTGCACTAGGTTCTGCCGGATTAAAAGGGGATAGATGGGAGTGGGATACGGTAGACTTGTCGACGGAACATGAAAGACTGCTGCTGTAGTCGGTTGGGCTAGCGGGACCCTTTGGCGCCTTCCCTCAGCAGCCAGAAGCAGCAGTAGAAGTGGGCAGCTGGGAAGGCGGCCAAAGAAGAACACCGGCGGGCAGCTTCCGCCGGTCTAGGGTCCTGCCATCACCGAGCAGCAGGCATCAGACTTATAGAATTAGAATTATAGGCAGCAGGTTCTGAAGCAGATATATAATGTAAGCAGACTGTTGTAGGGTCGAAACCGAAAGCAGACTGTTCGGAATCGATTTTTCTGTTCTCTATTTCAAAATTTAAAAGCGACTAAACTTAATATATTTTTTTTAAATAGTTTCCAGTGTAGCTACAAACTGCAAAGGCCAGCTATCAAAATAGTTTTTAAGAAAATAATATTACAAAGGTTCTATCACCTACTTTAATTGACAGTTCCAGTTCTGCCTTGAAATATTTCGAAATTCCAAAAAAATGTGTCTTTAGGCCCATATCCCCGAAAAGGATAGACAGAGGCATAACCAAGGCACCAACGACTAGCCGAAGACAGTAACGCCCACAAAGTGATAGATGTCAAACCTATCGCCAACCGGGCGATCCAATCCCGAGCAACGTTGTTTTATTTGTGTTGCTCGGAAATTGAACTCGAAATTTGAAGTCAAATCCATCAATGAACTACTAGACTACAGGAATGACTTAAAAAAACAACTTTTCTATTCCACTAATAGGTAACAAGTTTTAATCTATCCATTTTTATTTAATTTATTTTTAATTATTAATAATTTAATTAATATTTAATCTATCCAGCTTATTCCAACGAAGCGAGAGTTGGGTATGTCAGAAAGAGCATGAAAGTAGGATAAATGCGGTCGAAATGAGAGCACTACGGAAAATCTGTGGTGTAACGCTCGCTGACCGCATTCGTAACAGTGAAATCCGAGAAAGAGTGGGATTGAAAGAAAGTGTTGGTGTTAAAATGCGAAAGGGCATGCTCCGCTAGTTCGGTCGTGTGGAAAGAATGACAGATGAAAGATTGACAAAGCAGATATACAATGCGAATGTGGATGGATGTAGGTACCCGGGGAGACCAAGGCTGACATTTCACGATCAGATCAATCGGATATTATCCGAGGGTGGTGTCAAGAGTCTCCGAAACCGGCGTGTTTGTATGAAAAGGGTTATGAATGTGAAGGAAGTAAGACAGGTTTGTCAGGATCGTGAGGTCTGGCACTCGATACTCTCTGCCTACCCCGTAAGGGACTTGGCGTGAAGACCTGGGATATATTTTAATTATTATGAACTTGTCTCAAATATATTCGTAAATCTAGGTAAAAATTAAATATTCATAAACTGAACAAAGTACGACAGAAAATCTTGAACCCTTCTTCAAATCCTGCTTGAGTTAAATTTTTTTATTCATAAACTTTGCTATTCAAAATTTGCTATTTTAATTAAAATAAATATTAAACTGAGTTTAAACATGTTATTATGTTACATACGAAAAACGATAATTAACCTAACTATAGTTCTGCTTTTTATTTTTTTACACTGTTTTATTCCTTTTATTATTTTTTTCTTTCGTCAATTTAAATTACGTTTTTTTTATGATTGAATCTGCCATCTATAATCGCATTCAGAAGATGTTTATTCCTGGCAGGATATTGTGGTGTCAAGGTTGTGGTTTTTTGGTTGTTTGCTGTTCCTACTATGATTTATATTACATAACTACATCATAACAAAATGTAGATATACTTAGGCCATTTGGACTACTTTTCAAAGTCACCACCTGTCCTTTAATTTTTTAAAGTAGTATCTTCACGCCCATATCCCCGAAGAGGTAGGCAGAGGTACAACCAAGGCACCCACGACTAGCCGAAGACACTAAGTCCCACAATGTGATAGGTGGCAAGTCTATCGCCAACCGGGCACATTTCCAATCCCGACCAACATTTTGTTTTATTAGAAAATTGGAAAAATCCAATTTTCTTTATGTTGGCCGACCCGGGATTCGAACCCAGGACCTCATGTAGTCAAGTCCAACACCCGGACCGCTAGACCACAGAGGCGATAGTTAATTAATTTTTTAAATTTCTTTTTATTTGAGTTCTTTGTTACTTGATAACACGGTTACGTTAATAGTAGTTACTACCCGCGACTTTGCCTGCATAATAACTTTTAACCTGTCCAATTACGTACGTTTTTAAGCATCATTGGGAAATTATAATGACAAAAATTGTTTACCAATTACCTTGTAATACTGACAACAAACTAATTTGATGGTGTTTATGTGTGTGTGAGTGTGTGTGTCTGTGGCATCATGATTTTTGAAAGGATAGACCGATTTAAATGTGGATTTTTAGTTGGAAATCTGACGAAGTCGAGATGGTTTACGGTACATTTACGTTTCGTCGACGGTTATGGAAAATATTTAATACTTATTAATATTACATCTATGATATGATAAAAGAAAGTAAGAAAGCTGGTCAAGCTGGGCACCCTCCTATTGGTATATCTACCGTCATTACCTGTCTGGACACCACTAGATGTTTTCAACACTATGCTTTGTCTTATGACTGTAATCGTAACCCACTATGATAATCTTACCTTCAAGCCAGTAGACTTGCACAGTTACCATACGAATGAATACACAATATGTATACGGAATACGGAACACGACAGTGACAAGAACTGTTGCTAAGACAGGAAGTAATTATATAGCGTTGGGTAACAATATTGACGAGCTGCTACATAGATCTCTTCCAAAAGATAGAAGTACTAAGGCACTCTACTACCTTTTAATATCTATCACCTATAGTAATTAATGCCTACCACTAGAGCTCCTAGTGATAGTTATTAAGCATTTTCAGTTATTCAGTCACAATTGTTAAACAATTTTTAATATGTATAGATAATAATAATTTCTATTCAAAACTTTCATTTCATTAGTGTCATTAACCACAGTTGTCTATAAACACCAGGCAATCGAGTTTATAAATGCACCACCTTTAACCATGAATGGTCTTTATTGTGTTACATAACAACATAACATAATCAGGCTATGTGGACTACTTTTGGCAATCACCTGCTTTTGGGGAAAGCAAAAGCTAATGGGCAATATATAGTTTTGACCGCCTCGTTGGTCGAGTAGCTAGCGTATACGCCTAAGTACCGATGTACTTAGGCTTGTACGCTAGCTACCGATACCGAGCTAGCTAGGTTCGATAACACCCACAAGGCTCGAGTTCGATTCCCGACGGGGGCGGGCATTTGTATGATGAACATTTAAATGTCAGCATTTCCGAGTCTAGTTGTTTATAAAATGTATTCTGGTATGTATTTAAGTATTTCTATGTATTAAAATCGTTGACTAACACTTATAACACAAGCTTAAAATTTGTTTACTTTGGGGTTAGATTCAATTTGTTTGACTTGTCCAGGGATATTTACTATTTATTAACTATTAAAAACATCATCGCCTCTGCGGTCTAGCAGTTCAATTGTCGAACTTGACTGCATGAGGTCCCGGGTTCGATTTCCGGGTAGGGCAACAAAAAGAAAATTGCGGTTTTCTAATATTCTAATAAAAAAATGTTACTCGGGATTGGATATGTGCCCGGTAGGGGATAGGCTTGCCAACTATCACATTGAGGGACTTAGTGTCTTCGGCTAGTCGTGGGTGCCTCTGCTTACCTCTTCGGGGATATGGGCGTGAAGATTAAAAACAACTAGAACCACCACTATAGTGCGGTCAACTTATCTGATCAGATAACTGCGTCGCTAGTGTGTCATTTAGTGGTTTGAATAAGCATTTTATCTAGAAAACAGCGTTATTAAAAACAAAATAGTAAAAAAAATGTTATGGAAATTTCGTTTTTGGTGCTTTAAAAACTGACAGGGGACTGACGTTTCACGAAATGGCTTAGTTCTGATTTTAACTTCTGAACAGATAATTTGGTGGCACCATGGAAAACGTGGCAAACCGTGCCACATATGGCCAAACTTTATTGTATGTAACAAAATACCTGACAATGACCTGGAAAAGGGAGTTTTGTATTGATGCTAAATAGAAAGCTGTTCTTTGAGCTTCACTCTTATATATTAAGACTTTGTTTAAAATTTACTAGGTACTGGTACCACCGCTGTATTCTTTAATGTACTAATGAAAAGATAGCCGGTATACTTTCACATGTAAGTATAGCTATGTTTCAAATGATAGAGTGTCCTAGGTCCATTATTAGGTGTCAGTTGTTGTTACCATCTGAAGAGCCAACTAATTATTTGTTATGTTAGGTATTCAAAAAATACGCTAGATTTCCTAATAGCAACATAAATATTTAGGCATGAAACGTTTTAGACACCTAAAATGTTAACTATTGTCTGCAGACGGTGTTGAAAAACAGCTTATCTCTAAAACATCAGATTATACTTACAAAAATATTAGATAATGCTTATATATTTCAGAACATAATACAAATACAATAACTAACGTAATATTTATAAGCGATTTTCAAACTGCGGTAATTTCTCGTCTCAAAATCAGAAAGCGCGGCAAACTTACACCGGCTAGTCACTTCTAATACAAACGGAAATTCTCCATCACAGTTTACAATAAATTCAAATATTTCATGTACACTGTTATTTTTCTTCAACGATTATCTAAAATGTTAGACAAAACAGCGCAATGTATACAAAAACCAGCGATATTTCCAATGAGGTTAGTAATAAAACCAATTACGGAATCACGGCGAAATGTTAAGGCAAAGTGGGTCACTGCCTCGTATAACGGCTTGCGCTCGATGTCCGCCCGCGTAACGTTACGTGTGGGAAATTATTCGAATTTGGAACACCAACTTTTTCAATGGTTTTATCCAGCCAGCAACTATTGTTGTGCGTTATTGTGCTTATGGACCAGTTTCACTTATATTGATGTCATTTTTACCGTTATGTTTACATGAAATTTTTTTTTTAATTAAGTGTCAGACCGGTTTTGAGGTGCCATTTATTAAAGTTAATATTTTTAAGCTAATGTTTTTAAATTATACAACTTTATTTTTAATATTTTTAAACTTGGTTTTGTGAGATAATAATAATAAATGAACATTACTAGACAAGTTACACAAATTGAACCTAACCTAACCTAACTTGTGTTATGGGTGCTAGTCAACAATTCTAATACATAGAAATACTTAAATAGATACCAGAATAAATTTAATGAATACCAGTAGGTATGTATCTGTTTTTTTTTTTAAACTATTCAAAAACTCAGTTTTCATAAATATTTTGAAGGGCAGACGATAGTAACTATGGTAAATGTGAGATTATCCCGTTCTACCCTGTTCATTATACTACAATGGTGACAAATGGCGTTATAGTGACACTTTTACGAAAGGTGGTAATAATCAAGGTGAGCCGTTGCAGGAGTAGTCGTAGTATGACCTGACTGTCAACAGAAATACAAGTTTAACAGGAAAGGACGCATCCTTTCCTAATTCTGCCATATTTAATTTAATCACGAATGTTATGTTTTAGTTTGGTTTGTCTGACCATAGTTAAGCCACCTTTTAGTATTATATGTGTGTATATGTGTATGTGTGTGTGTGTAACTAGTATTATTTTAACATCAGGAAATCTGTGTAATTAGTTACCATCCTACATTAATAAAATATATACAAGAGGTTGTATACGAGTATAAACATTATTTTATCTGTGTATAAGATCTTACGCTGCATCCGCTTCAATGTACCACTATTCTAGAATGTTGTACCAAGAACGTAGGTATTTACTTCACTACGATAGCTAGTGTTGGTTCTCAGCACTGGCTTTTGCCTACTTTCCCCGGTTTTAGATCTCCTAGCTGTTTGTAAAGACTAATAACTATTAATACTAAACAGCGCAATAAACTAGTCTTGATACTTTAATATTGACAACTACTAAACGCGGTTACTAAAAATATTATAAATTGATTTTACAAAAAACAAAATACAGTAATTAATGACGACAATTTATCCTATAAATGTAGGAAACTTCTGATTCAAGTAAGCAAAACCAGGAATTAAAAAAATCACGTATGTCACAGGCAAACATGCATACGTATTTTTAGGTGGTAAAAATAGGCTTGATTTAATATTTGAGTAATAAATGGTATGTAACTAACCGATTTAATAAATTTTGAGTTAACTTACTTCTTAGTGCAGCTTAGTTTTAATTTTTGTTTAATGCTATGTTCTATTAGATACTATTATTTTTTTACTTTAGAAACTATATATTTCTATAAAAAAAATGTTTTCTGATTTTTTTCTATAGATAAAGCAAGCTTTGACTTGGACTTTGACATCAAACAAAACTTGGACTTTGATTAGTTTGTTTTGTCCTTTTATTAGCGACAAACAACTTAAGGCTCTTACGAGCTGCTTGATAATAATACTTGTAGTCCATATTATTTAAAATAGTCCGGGACCAACAAGAACATAACATAAATATCATTTTTTGAAATGCATACCAAGTATCAAGATGTTTCATATTTACAATTTATGCCTTGAGCTTTCTCTGCAGTTTGTACTGTAGTACTTAGTTCTCGTTGTAAACTTTAACGTACTATTTAATGTTATTATTGACTGATAATGTCATCCCAGCTCCAGTAATAAAATGATTTGCAATTAGACATTTTATTTGATCACCCTATGAGCAAAGATTGACTACCGACAATAGTGACGATTAAAGAAAGATTTTTTGTTATAAAATACCTAATAGGCATGCGGCTCTATTGATTTTTCATTTCTATTTGTCATTATCTATTGACCAGGTGTGCTATGTGTGCAAGTCTACCAGTTACCCCCTGTCACCGCTGAACTCTACAATAATGAGTGGCGACATTATGGCAGCAGGAAAATGATATTTACCACTTAGTAAAAATAACCTTGGAAGCCAATGCCGGTTTCGGTCAAGACTTGAATTTTTTTGCCCCGTGGTGGTCCGGGCTCCTTTGCAGAATAGACCATATGCCTTCCTGCCAGGCAGCTCGGAAAAAGCGAGCAGAGGCTTATCGCCACTAACACCGTGATACCTGACTAGGTGGTAGAGTTTCGCAGCAACTCACCCGAATTGGCACCCCCGCCTTACCTATTCCTGCAGCCATAACGTCATGACGTGTTTGAAGGGTAAGGTAGCCGGTAAACTTACTTTTGCTCGACGCCTAACATCCCGGCCTCAGGTTGGCAAAGCACCGTTACCACCTTTGGTGTCTCTAGGCGGCGTGAATTTCTTACCATCAGGAAATCCGTCTGCTTGATTACCTTGCAATATCATAAAAAAATGAAATTACAAATCTCTACAATACTAAAATCTACAACTACTATAACAGTTATTTTATTTTATGATTTGGGTTTGCATATACCTTTATGATGTCATGGAAGGATGAATAAATCTTTTTGGCGTATTAATGCAACCACCCAACAGCCCATAAGTAAAATAATTTAGTTATTCGAGTTGCTGGGATACTAGTGAGTAATACTGGTGATGGTCAGATGGTAGCTGCAACAGCTCGTCTGTAATGGAACTCTCCTTGTCTTTTTGTGTCGACATAGCGTCGGTGTTGCCATCTTTGCATTCCTTGCTGGTGGGTAGAGTAGCAATAGACTACTACACGTGGCTTGGCAACGCACTAATTAAACTTATAACTATTTTAATTTATAAGCAACTTGTATATTTTAAATGATTCTTGTTTGAAATTTTTTGTTGATTTATTTAGAAAACATAGAACGGTATCCACGTGATTTTTTTTTTAATTCCAGTTAATTGTAACAGTATACAATAATTGTAATAGTATGTGTATTGTATTGCGTGAAGATACTTTTTTAATTGTAACAGTGATATTAAATGTGATTTAAAAAAACTAAAGATTGAATTTAACCAAACAGTTTAGTTACCACTGAATAAAAAAAAAGTATCTTCACGCTCATATCCCCGAGGAGGTAGGCAGCGGTACAACCAGGGCACCCACGACTAGCCGAAGACACTAAGTCCCACAGTGTGATACGTGACAAGCCTATCGCCAACCGGGCACATTTCCAATCCCAACCAACTTTTTTTTTATTAGAAAATTGGAAAAAAACAATTTTCTTTTTGTTGGCCGACCCGGGATTCGAACCCGAGACCTCATGCAGTCAAGTCCTACACCCGGACCGCTAGACCACAGACGCGATTCACACTGAACCACACCACCACCACTGAATAAGTTATTATTTATTTTGTATAGAAAATACCTTCACGCCCATTTCCCCAAAGAAGTAGACAGAGGCACAACCAAGGAACCCACGACTAGCCGAAGACACTAGCACCCTTATTCAAGAATCCTACTTGGCTAAGTAATGAAAAAACTCTGTGCGAAGTACGACATTAAGCCATCCAATTCATTAACAATACTTAGAACTGATATTGAACTAAGTAATGTTCATGAATTGGGTGGCTTGAAGTAAGAAACGCATAGCTAAACTTCGTACTTCGCACAGAGTTTTTTCATTACTTAGCCAAGTAAGAATCTTGAATACAGGTGTTAGTCAAACTATGTGATAAGCTAACCGGGTACATATCCAATCCCGGGCAACGTTGATTTTATTAGAAACTTCAAAATACATATTAAGTACCTATTTTTGTAGCACGACCCGGGGATCAAACTAGGGACCTTAAGAAGTCAAGTCTGATGGCGGACCTCTAGACCACAAAAGTGATAAATAATTATATAAGGGTTATTAAACTTAGTCAGCTTGCAGATTTGAAAAATTATTTGCTGTCTTTTTAACAAGAGTCTCTACATAATAAAAAAAGATAATCTCATAAAATTTCACCCTTATTAGTTACTAGGTTCGTCCATGTCTCCTGTATAGAATTGACCATTTGCTTTTCTGCCAGGTAGCAGCTAAAAGACGAACAAAGTTTAAATGTTTCATTACCAACTGATGGTAGAGAGTCATGAACTTTTAGGTAGACGTGAACAATTGACCTAACACCATGGTCACAGGATAACGACGCACCTACAAAATCTATGGTGTCTATAGTCCACGATTTTCTCTTACTATCAAGTGAGCAGTGTGTTTGTTTGATGTCTTATCACATAACAAAGCCGTTGAAGAGGAGTTGGGAGACAAAAACATTAAAAAAATGTATGTTTGAAAATATATGAATAAACGACGCACCTACAACATCTATGGTGTCTATAGGCCACGGTTGCTTCTTACTATCAGGAGAGCCGTGTGTTTGTTCGCTGTCTTATCACATAAAAAAGCCGTTTAAGAAGAATTGGGAGACAAGGACGAGGAGAGAATGGGAACACATTACAAATATATATAAAACTAGCTACTAGTGTAAAACTAGCTGCAACTTAACAATCTTATTTAATTTAAAATTACTCACATAATTTACTAAAATCCAGTTTTTCTCTATATGATAAAGAAAGCTCTGATCTCTTATCAAAATGAGAACAGATTAATTACAGATAAATTTAAGAGCTTATTGTTTTTAAAAAACACCTTCATAAAAGTGAAACACATTCTTTTAGTGACTCATCGTTTCATTTTAATCTTACCCACTTATTTCTCGTTCCAAAATGTTTATTTCTTGTTCTTTCACATTATTAAAGCTTACTAAAATAAACAGATTCCATTTTCATTATCAAGTTATAGCAAAACCAAAAAAAATGCATAAACACATTAAATATAACTTCTAAAATCATTTGCAGGATCTAGGTCGAGTTCATATGGGGACCACCTCTGAATCATGACTCTACGAAAAAACAATCATCAAAATCATTAACAAGAGGCGGGTAATTTTTTGGGGTTAATTGGGGTAATTGGAAGAAAAGATACTTTATCTTGTTTGTTGAAAATTTAGGAGTCCAGGCAGTATGTAACATGTACGATAATCGGGTAGCGCATTATTGCCTGAGAGAAGAGTATGAACCACACCTTATAGTTATAGGTATAATGGAAATGTCGGTGTTCTGACAAAGCAACCCTAATGATTTAAATAAAGGAAAACTACTAAAATCGACTTCAAATTTATATTCATTTTAACAATGGTTATTTATGCATGATTCCATCATCAAATCCTGACTTAAAGTAGCTAGGTATGTCAATAGAATGCTCTTTTAAATAATGAACGGAGAAATTGCCTAACATTCATAACTATACAAGTAACTTCACACCTGTATCACCGAACAGGTGCCTACGATTAGCCGAAAATACTTTAGTCCTCACAATGTGACAACATACATGAAAAAAATATAGGAGTCGAACATATGACCTCCTCCTTTTTTAAAGTCTGTTTAAAACTGTAAACAGACAACCCTATTACATCCGTAATGAATTAATTTTCTAATATATGTCGTTAAACACGAAGCAAAAACAAAACATTGTTTCCTACCGGCATTTTTCCGGTCATGTAATATTCGCGTAAAAGTTTATAAGCCACTTTCCTTATGCGTAACCTGGCATTGGCATTGCATGCGTAGACGCAACACGCACACATGCAAAATGGAAAAAATACACGCGAAAGTGTTGCGCAGACGCATCCCCACTTAACACAAAATTTAGGGTTGCTAAGCATAACTTTATTTCATTTCAAATGTACGTTCAATTCAAAGTTGTAATAAATAATATTTATTTTGTATTAAACTTATATAAAAAAATGTTATTACAAATTAGAAATACTCCAATAATCCAATAGTGTTAAAGAAAATATTCACGTAGACGTTACTAAGCTTTTTAAAAATATTCAGTAATTTTTTTATGCAATTAAATGGACCCTTATGTTGTGTAATAATTTAAAAAGTAAATAATTAATCATATTGATATTGCAAGTACAGTGTCTTTTTGCAATTTAAAGAATTTATAAGTTATTTCGTTTAAGTCGGCAACCCTAACACACATAGACATATTACTAAGTGTATGTTAAGCTTTTACACGTTATACGATATAAGTATTCACCATAGTTTATACTAATGTATGTGTGTGTAAAGAAAGGTGTTTAACTAGGTGAAATGGGCACAGATACATAATGTACGATGGCTTAGTTCATTGGAACAAGTTAAATAAACGATTATTAAAATATCATAACGCGTTTAACGCCTTCCTATTTTTTGTCAGTTGGTGTATAGATCTTTTTTGTGTATGATACATTTTTTATTGAAACAAGATGGTTTTGGATATTGATATAGATTTTGTAATCATGTTTGAGATCTAGGAGATATTTATTTTTCTGTTACAAATATCCGGTTGACAAAAGGCGAAGTTTTAGCATTGAAGAATATAGAACAAGCCTTTTCTTGTAGGCAACTCATAAGAGCCGAAGCGGTAGACTTTTGCATGGACTTTCCCAGTTTAATACAACCGCTTTACCTATTCCTGCCGCTCTAAAACCAAATGTACGATCTTGATCAAATAAAAAAACAAAAATTTATTAATCTGATAAAAGTTCTGAGTAGACACATGTAATTAAAAAGTGAACCCTTCTGTATTTTGAAAATTGGTTAAAAAGAGGGAGAGACACCAGGAGTACATAAACAAAACTATAGTACTAGATGTCAAAGAACTATGCCACATATTTTGATACGCTTTTATTAAGTAATATTTTTGATTCGCTTTTAACGAACAAGTTTTTTAATTTTTTTTTGTCAAGAATAATCTAAGATTATAAAGCAGCAGATTATTTTACCAATTTACTATGCATTTGTCACATCCTAACTCGAACAAAATCCACGTGATCTATATCTCCTCGTGCACTAAGTATTTCACAAATCTTTCCCAGGTGAGGTTGACAATTTTATTTTATAAAAAATAAACTTTGACAAAGGTCCGCGAAAGAAACAGTGTTTTGGAAAAATTACCAGGATTATTATGAAAATGAAAAATGAATCGCCTCAGTGGTCTAGCGGTTCAGTTGTTGGACTTGACTGCCTGAGGTCCCGGGTTCGAAT
>NJDC01000132.1:0-10508 GCA_002245475.1 Calephelis virginiensis
TTATCAAACTCTACCCCACTGATGCACATCTATTATTAATAATTATTTTTGGTGCCCATTAATTAGTGACTAACAATTGTTACAAATAAACAACTTTAAAATGTCGACTAGACACAAAGAACCTGATGCTATCCTAAAAGTTACTCAGTAGCTATTTAAACTATGCGCCGATATTGGAAAAAGCATAGTGGTTAAATTTACTCAAGTATCGTTTATGAATAGGTGACTGTGACCATGCTGTGTCGACATATACGCTAATCCAATTCCCACCTTCATTGTTTGGAAAATGGTGCCATCTATTATACATATTTGTGAATTAAATGTTCAGCTGTGGCGATTAATATGTCTAAATAGATATAAATAGTAATTTCACATAGACACTTTTTTTATTTTATTTTTGGCATTGACGTAAACATTTTTGCCATATGCCAAGTTTCATTACTTTTCCATCAAACTGTTACCCGATTCTATGAAATTGGGCATCCTTAATACGATATTAAGAGAAACGATGAATGCAAGGTTTTCATAATATTTGGATTTTGTGTATAGTGCAAAATTAGTAAATTTTAGTAGTATTTTGTGTAGTTTTGTTCAGTGAGAATGCACTAATATAAACTAAAGTAAATGAAAGTCCCTGTTCGTAATATGATAATAATTAAGACCTTACTAATCAAGTGCAGACATATACTGGTTTTACTATAGTTATAATGGTTAGATTCGATTACATTTGTAAACAAAAGTTGAAATATTGTTATAATTTTTAATCATTGGTGTAAATTAAAAACTATTTTAACCAAAGATATTTCATTCATCGATTAAAATGTTATTATAATTAATATTAACTAATTTTATTATTTTAATCTAGATTTACTGTGGCATTGGGACTATAATATTTACTTAAATTGCGATTTACCTTAATTAAAATTACTTGTTACTTAGTGACTCTTAAAATAAGTTAAATTAATATTGCGAACTTAAAATACTATAACTTCTTTAAGCATTTGTTACACAACACAACAGAGCTCATAATGTGGTTTTGCCCTTTCTCTTCTTCTCAACGTATCCCTATATCGAGTGTGATGAGCTTCCGTACTAATTTTTGCATTCATATTCGCCACCAGGCAGCGCTAGTGTAGTTGTAGGTCAAACAAGCTGTTTTATGTTCTTGATAGATCATGATTTTGGTTTTATTTCGGTTACCTAACTTGACTGATTTTGATAATTATTTTTTATTGCATAGGGTGTACCAAGAAGGTTTAAACTTTAACTTAAACTTTAACTAAAAATTTAACTTAAGAATTCGAAAACATTGGATTATGATTTTTCACCTACTGATATTTAAGTACTACTATGCATAACTTTGTACAGAGTAATCCGATTTCTATAAAAATTACGGGCTGCACTGCGGGAGTGCCGGCAGAAGTGAAAACTTGAATATTAACATTGTTTGTTGTAATTTTCATATTATGGTATGGTTAGTGAATAATTTTGCACGAATTGATTTAATTATCAGTATGAAAGTACTATCAGTTATGTGGTAGAATACAATATTCATTTATTGCGCTATCGTACACAAACATGACAGCACAAACATTCGCGAAAGCGCGTCACGCGCAGTTTACTTTTAATCCGTCTAACGCATTTTCGATCAGCTCACGTGTCCTGACGCGAGTTTAGAAGTTTTTGCCCATCCCAAAAAAGTGCGCTACGCCGCTAAAGAAGTTTTCACTTCAATTATTTTTTAACATAATATATATAATTATATATATTCTTCGAGATCCTGTATAAATCCTAGTTGAAGCCAAGGGAAAATGATAATGATTTTTTTGCTACTTCAATTATTAATTTTAGTGCTATATCAGCATTTGTAGTTTTTCATACCTTGTGTTCTCATATAAATGTAAAAAGTATAATATAGGTGAGACTTGAAAAACAGTGTAATATGATAAATAATAATTAATACTAAAATGAAGTAAGAATGAAAACAATTTCAATCTTTTTTTTTAAACATGAAGTAATTCATTAAATTAAAGAAATGACATCTGATATGATCTATAACGTTATAAACGCTATGTAATACAAGCTTTTTAGATAAAATCTTATTGCAAATTATCAACGAAAAAGAAATGATAAGAACTTACTAAGAAGAAGTGGCATCATAAAGTAATATACTCCTAGCGGAGCAATGATTGGCAGTATGGTCTAAAGGTCTTAGCTTGTTACTTTAACAACAGATAAACAATTACAACAAAATGACAACAAAAAATGTCTGCCGTTTTGAGTTTTGGCGCCATCGTGGATGAAGATGGTCGTAATTTTTTTACAATTATTGAATTTAATGTAAAATATGAGTAAAATTGGTTAATTTAGATGGGAATTAGTCTGAATTTGTTCAGTAAAAGTGCACTAATGAAATAAACATGAAGAAATTAATGTATCGTGAATTTTCTCACTGCCGCCAAATCTCACAAACGAGCTTGTCTAACGAAACCACCGCTTTACTCAAGACCCAGAAAAGGCTGTGTAAATAGTGACTAATGACTGAAATAAAGAATTATTATGGAAGATATAAGTTAAAAATATATAGCAAGAAAAAGATTTATTAATACGGAAGACGTGGCTGTATGGACACAGATCCTTTGCCTTTCCCCGACTGGGATAAAATTAAAAAACATTAAAAAACATTGTCTGCCGTTTTGTATAATTTAGATTTGAATTTATGCTTGTTTTAAATTCATCTCATGGATTAATTATACAAGTTCGTATTTTGTCGGTTCAATTTTGCAAGTGAAGTAGTATCTACTAATAGTAAGGTTTGTTAACAAAGTCAAAACTAGTTCTTTTAAGTTAAAACTCTTGTGAATAGCTCTGAAACAGGACTTCTATGTAAAATTGACTCTAGTGAAATAGGACTCTTTGTGCAAGTGCTTATCTGAAGACAGGATTCCAAAGTGAAAAAGTTTTCAGTAACATAGGACTCTTATTTGCAAGTGCCTAAATTGAGACAGGAATCATAAGTATTTGACTAGTATATACTTCCATTACCTACTTTAAGCAATAGTTGGTGATTATTTGAATAAATGTCATTATTCAGGGTTAAAATAATGACATTAATTTTTAAACAGTTATTGTTGTTTTGTTATTATACATATCCTATTGAATTAAGGTCAATTTGTTTTGTAAACTGCAAATGATTAAACTAGTTCAACCAGGCAGAACTGTCTTCTGATTATCTATTTTGTTTTTAGAATACCTTAATTTCTTAATTTTCGGATGAAGATACGAGTTGGTATTTTTAGTTTGCCAATATTTTTGATCAATATGTCAATTTACTTAAGGAAAATGTTCAAAAATGTTTAAAGATATTTTTTGGCAAATTTGAATAAAATTGACTTTTTTTAATTTCTGGACATTTTCCTAAGTAAATTGACATAAAGTAGTTAGGATATAAAGTGAAGTTGTAAATCCGCCTACATACATATATACATATATATCAGCAATTATGTTTTAACCAATGAATACCAGTTGGCGTTTGCGCTGCTTGGATTGACAAGAATGTCAAAGTCAGAACCCTTGCTCAGTTATTATAATTTGCTCAGTTATTATCAGGATCCTGTTTCTCGTATAGACGTATTTTCGCACTTAACACATATAAAATGTTTGCATGTGTGTGTGCTGCTATAGGCAGCACTACCAAAAAATTAATATATATATATACAAGTGTTATTAAAATATTGTTATTTATATTCGTTCTGTGGTCTAGCGGTCCGGGTGTTGGACTTGACTGCATGAGGTCCCGGGTTCGAATCCCGGGTCGGCCAACAAAAGTAAAATTGGATTTTTCCAATTTTCTTATTAAAAAAATGTTAGTCGGAACTGGAAATGTGCCCGGTTGGCGATAGGCTTGCCACCTATCACATTGTGGGACTTAGTGTCTTCGGCTAGTCGTGGGTCTGTTGTACCTCTGCCTAGCTCTTCGGGGATTTGGGCGTGAAGATACTTATACTTATATTCGTTACATCTTAATACATATCTTCACGCGAAGTCCCTTAAAGGGTAGGCAGAGAGTATCGAGTGCCGGACCTCACGATCCTGACAAACCTGTCTTGCTTCCTTCACATTCATAACCCTTTTCATACAAACACGCCGGTTTCGGAGATATTCGTTACATTTTAATAAAAAGCTCATTATTAAATTATTTAGGTAATTGCTGATTTTTCATATTATTTATTTAACATAACCGGTCACACAGACTTGCAAGTTTGTTTGAAATCCGAAGCCGCTATTATTATTAATACATTAATTGATTCGTGACGATATTTTGTGTTAAGTGAGTTGTGATTTCGCCGCATCATTCCAATTTAAAGATTACAGTGTTTTTACTGGTCTCAAGTGTTTATATTTTTACAAAAGGACTTTCGGCGTATTATAGTTACGCCAGAAAACTTTTTAGGTTACCTTGCCAGTGATTTATAGAAAATAGTGAAATCAGTTAATTTTGTTTAAAATGTCCGTAAACGATCATACAAAAGTGCCAAATGAAGACATGAATGTGAATTATAACAGATTTCCTAACCTGCTCCTACTGTTTTCTTGCATTTGCATCAGACACAAAAAACGAGTGATAAAATGTTAAAGAAATTTAGAATTAAATTGTTAAAAAATAATTTCCGCTTTACTTGTTATTTTCTATGCATGACTTTTTGCCTTATTTGATAAAAAATTGAGTAGCCCCTAAAATTTTTACTTATTGTAATGTTATTGTACCCTTCGCGTTTATAAGTGTTTTTTGTTAATACAAATAATAATATACAAATTTAATAATTTAAATGTCGAATAAACGATGTTGTGTTTTCTAAATTTTAGTGGCAATTCGTTTTTTTATCAAGAAATTAAAATAAAATTAAATATAAAAAAATCCCGTTCCTAGTAGTTTTCGTTTGCTATACCTACGGGGCGCCACTCTCTGGTAGCTGTATAAGGCTATGGTTGCATTTATTGTACCTATATGTAGTTACAATTCTTCTCTGTGAGTAATATTGTTCTGTGGTTATTATGCTTTACTCTTTGATTATGACTGTCCCTATGCGTTCGAGGACACCATGAGACCTCATAGTGTTGTTTATGAATAAGGGTATAAGTTTAATATCAAATGATACTTTACAGATGGAGCATTGCATTTGACATTTTTATAAAAAACTGGCCGAGTCGGTAAACTTCGTATTGCTTGACATGAATGGCTACTAAGAGTTTGTATAGATTAAAGCATTGATTATTCCTATTTTCCTGCTATTCCTTTCTTACGAACCTTTTCCTGGCAATAACCTACGCAATAAAAATCTCGTAAAATTTATTCATCCGTTCAGGAGTGATGCAATGACCACGTGAAATGGGGATCTATTTTTAAATATGTATATACTGAACTAACCCGTACATTACTAGCTGTTCCAGCGAACTTCATTCCACCTTTCGTTTGTTCTAGTTTTCTCGTAGTCGAACGGGATTTAAAGTATTTTAAATCCGTTTTCTGGTTTTAAGCTACCTCCCTGTCGATTTTCAGCCAAACCGGTTAAGCCGTTTCTGCGTTATAATTAAAAATAATAAAAAAATCAATATTCATTATATATGACCGAATAAAATCTGTGGGGTCATGTAGTTATTTATAATTGTTAAATTATCTTTTCTGCATTTCCTTCATTAGCTCGAAGGTTAAAGGCTTTTAAAAATATGAAATACGATTCACAGTTTTCGGAGATTTCCTTTAATAGGTAGATATAATTAATTTTATTCATGTCTTTTGTTAAAGGCTTTTATTTATTTTAATTACTACTTAAACTTTGCATGATTTATGACCATGTTTAATTAAACTTAAAAATAACCTATACTTGCAATAAGTATAAATATAATTTTCACTGCATTTAAATTGATGTTGGAATACAAGTCTATCAAGTTAGTAAATAAGAATTTATAATTGTTCAACTGTTAATTTGTGTGTTATTCGGTAATTATATTTCATTATTTTTATTATTTACACATATATATCTTCCCCGTCCTTTGTGAGGTGGGAACAGAGTATTGAGTGAAAAACGTCACGATTAGTTTTTTGACGGGCCGTAGCATCAAGGTCGTTGTCAACGGTGTATGCTCGGAGTCCAAACCTGTCAATGCTGATGTTCCCCAAGGCTGTGTGATTTCTCTTACTTTATTTCTTCTGCGTATTAATCACATGTTGCAAATTAGTGACACTCATTGCTATGCAGACGACACTACTGGGGAAGCCTTACACTTTGGCCGACATAATATATTGCGGGAACTTGTCATCGAGAGCCGGAACCAACTTGTGTCTAAAATTGACAATCTTTTGTCTGAAATTTCGTTTTGTGACCAGCAGAATCTGGTGCAATTTCACCCTAACAAGTCACAAGGTTGCACGTTTTCCGCTAAAAAGACTTCTTTTGTCGCATCTCTTCGATTTGAGAGCGTTTTCCTTTCTGCCACAGCCTGCATTGGTAAACTCGGCGTTAACATTTCGAGTGATGTTCAATTTCGTGGTCGTCTGGAGGAGAAGGCTAAAATAGCCTCTAAAAAACTTGGTGTGCTCAGTAAAGCGAGACTGAATTTCAAGCCGACCCATCGCTCACAACTATACAAAGCGCAAATTCGGAGTACTGTTCTCAACTCTGGTTAGAGGCTCCACAGTACCAGCTCCTCCCCTTTGACCGCATTCAACGTAGAGCAATTCGAATTGCCAATGAATGGGCAATTACCAATCGGCTTGATTTCTTAGCGTTGCGTTGAGATGTTGGGTCACTCAGTGCTCTCTACCGCATCTGTCATGGGGAATGCTCTGAGGAGTTGTTTGATTTAATTCCAGCCACTGATTTCCACCTTCAGACATCGCGTCAGAGCTTAAGGTATCATGCCCATCATCTCGATGCGTGGCGGTCTACAACTGTGCGATTCCGAAGACATTTTTTATCCCGTATAACACCTTTGTGGAATCAGTTACCGAGGGCGGTATTCCCAAACGATTATGACTTATGAACCTTCAAGAAAAGAGCGTACTTATTTCTTAAAGGTCGGCAACGCATCTGTGATACTCCTGGTGTTGCGGATGTCCGTGAGCGGAGGTGATCACTTTCCACCAGGTGGCCCACTTGCTCGCTTGCCTCCTCTTCTATATATAAAAAAAAAAAGATTTCAACAGACCACGTTTTTCACATTCATTACTCTTTTTATTCAAACATGCCAGTTTCAAAGACCTTTGACACCGCCCTCCGAAAGTACCTTATCGATTTGATCGTGAAATGTCAACCTAGCACTCCACGTGTACTTAGGTACATTCCTTCAGATTCGCATTATACCTGTATCTGTTTTCTCAAGTTTTCAATTGCCATTATATAGGCATGACTGAACCGAAGTAGCATTCTCTTTTTGTCGAATACTTAATATTTCCTATTGTCGGCACTTGGTGGAATTCCATAGTATACACACGTTTTTTTTTGTAGAAACTAAAGATAATAAAGCTTTGAAATTAAAGATAAAAAGACTGTTGTAATTTAATGTTCAATACTTACTTAATTGGTTATATGTTACAACAATATCAAAGCCCTGATGATGCTGTAAAAAGTGAAACCGGTTGGCTAGAAAGTAACAGAAAGTGTTAAATAAAGTATATTGTGGATAAGTACTAGTGTTAATTACAATAAAAACGTGTGTATTCTCTTTGTCATTTTAACACCAATACTTCTTTTTAATCTTCACTTTCTCCCTGATCTCACTGTTGTAAATGTGATCAATAAAATGTTGTAAAAGTGTAATAGCGCTCTCATTTTGACCGCATTCATAATTTTTTTACTAACTGGCCTGACTGGCAAAAGTTGTCTTGTGCTGACTATGAATATTATTTTTTTAACTGTACTATAAATATCTCTCCTAAAAATAGTTAGGACTAACTTAAAAAATAATTAGCAATATTGGTTCTTCCATTTAGGCGGGATAAGATGGCAAAATAGAGATGCTTTTTTTATATATAAGTTTATAATATGATTTTATATCCTTAACAAAACATACATAAAGTGGGAGTCAGTGTCATGTTCCGGTCCGGTGGGTAGCATGACCGGAAGGCTTACACGTTTGGGCTTAACACCCCGGCTATAGGACAGCGACGCACCTTTAACATCTGAGGTGTCTATAATATTAATAATAATAATAAATCATCTTTATTTCACCTAAACCTACAAGAGGCACTTGTGACGGGTCTATATAATAATAAATCTACCACCGGATCGGAACGCGGCCGCACACTGAGAAGATCCGGCAAGAAACTCAGCGGGCTTGTCATTTTTTTCCTAGTTTACAATATATTTACAATAATTTATGTAATGATACATTATATATTACAAGAGATTGGCATGAGGAGCAATTAATCACAAGCAGTCTTATCTGCTAAATATTCAGCAATGTTATAATAACCCTTTTGATTTAATTTACATTTAATACATTTCTTTAATTTATTAATTGGAAGTTCTTTCATATAATTGGGAAGTTTATTGTAGAACTGTATACATAGGCCCATGAAAGAATGGCTTAATCTGTGGAGACGAGACACATGCATAGCAAGATTATTTTTATTCCTTGTATTGACACAGTGTATATCACAATTTCTTTTAAATGAACTTGAATTTCTTTGAACATACATTTAATTTTCATATATATACTGGGTTGCTAAAGTTAGAATTTTGATTTCTTTGAATTTTTCTCTCACGAAAACTCTTGGGCCTAAGTTATAAATTGCCCTTATGGCTCTCTTTTGTAAAATAAAATAATATAATAATAAAAATAAAATAATATAGGCTGCGGTTTTCTCACAAAATACTTCAATAGTGCGCCATTTAAAATGACATTATTTTCGGCAGACCCTTTCATTTGACACCTATATGATAGAAGTGCATTAAAAATAATTATTCCGCAATCTTGTATAATCTTTATTTGATTTAGAATGACGTCACTTATTCATTGTCATCGCACATTGTCATCCAAACACAAAATTTCAGCAGAATTGGTTGACGATATCTGCTTCAAAATTAAATTCCCGTGTTGATCCGGGCTCCTTTGCAGAATAGACCATCTGCCTTTCTTGCCAGGCAGCTCGTAAAAGGCGAGCATAGGCTTATCATCACTAACACCGTGACATCTGACTAGGTGGTAGAGTTTCGCAGCGACTTGCCCGGATTGGTACCACCGCCTTTAGCTATTCCTGCTGCCATAACGTCATGACGTGTTCCGGTTCAGAGGGTAAGGTAGCCGGTAAACTACTTTTGTTCGAGGCCTAACATCCTGACCTCTGGTTGGCAATGCACTCTTACCATCTTTGGCGTCTCTAGGCGGCGTCAATTTCTTACCATCAGTAAATCCGTCTGCTTGTTTGCCTTTCTATAGCATAAAAAAAAGATTCTATCTCGATACATACATTGGAAGTTGAATAAAAACTTTCGAAAAGTTTGAAGTTCCACTTTGAACTTTGAAGTTTCACTTGCATGGTCAAAGAGTGTTGTGATATATTCCCTCATTATTTACACATTTTTCCATTGGTTGGAACTAGCATGTTAAGCAGTGAGTTGTGTTTTCAGTTAGGACCTCTTCAATAGCTTTTTCGAATGCTTTCGCCATCGCTTCTGGGCTTGAGAATCGTAACCTACTAAGTTTGTTTTGAGAGTAAATAGAAGACGCAAGATGCATCATCAGTTCCAAATGCCAGTAGAAGTCTGTGGCAACTCTCTTCTTTATTTAAGCCTTAATTTTAACATTTGGATAAGAATAAATATCATGTTTATAAAAACAGCTTCGCAAATAATGCATTACTTCAAGACAAATTTGGTTAGCATAAAGAAGATTGTAGTGAGGTAACCGTGTAAAATAAAAAAATGCTGTCGCAGACTTTTTTTAGAACTATAAAAGGGGAATAATTTTGGCATAAACGATTTTTGCGAAATTTTAACCGTTAAACTCTTCAGTTTTACAATATTCGTATATAATATATAGTTGAGTGTTTTGGAACTAGATGTTAATAATTCAGTAGTATTGTGTTCAAGAGTACAAAATGGTACAAATCAGATTCCAATTTCCAATTTGCATGGATTCTAGTTTCAAGAGTAGCCATAGACTGTGACTTGACTATAGACTTGACATTGGTATGAGACACCAGACTGACCTAAAGTACGTCGCGTCTTTGAGGTAATATTATAATTTTTATGATTTTCAGGCAATGAAGACTCTAATATTAATAGGCACTGTCGTAGCAGTATCTGCATTCTACACAGACTTGGATGAAACCATTGACATGGATGGTATTATAGCTGATCCTGAAAAATTGAAGCCGATTATAAACTGCTACCTTGATAAAGGTTCATGCTCTGAAATGGCTGCCAAATATAAAAGTAAGATTAATCCAATATCAAAGAAAGACAACGTTGCTAACGTACTCATTAACACGTTGTCTAGAGTCA
>NJDC01000132.1:23616-33800 GCA_002245475.1 Calephelis virginiensis
GACGTCTTGTTCCATACTGTATGACAGTAATAATAAAAAAAACATAAGGGGTGTCGACATAATATGACCAGTTGACTGATTTATGCATATAGCTTGCAATTCTCCAAAAATGACACACACACAAATAAGATGAAGTAATCGATATTCACAGGTTGTTTGTTTCGGGTTAGATATACCACTATATCATTAAGAGAGAGTTCATATATATATATTCATGGCTAACAAATTATTCCAAGCACAGGACGTAATTTGGATTTAAAATTAATATTGCTATTGCGTTAACTTACAGTTTCTTTAAAAGTAAATATTATAATATTTCAATAATAGTCATAAGCCATTGGGACTCCGTATGACACACCCACTTGACTAGGACATACATATACATACAAATATTTCTTTCCATGGAGGTACGCAGAGGGTGTAGAGTGTAAATATCAAGATACTTACAAACTTGCCTACCTGCTTCCACATTCATTACTCTTTTCATACAAACACGGCGGTTTCAGATACAGTTGAAACCACCCTTGGATAAGACCCACGCGATTTGATCGCGTGATTTTATCTTTGGTTCTCCTGGGTATCAATACACATTCTTCTGTCCCTATGTTAAAGAGATTGTAAGTGATATAGAGTACAGGGACGTTGTACATGTTGTTTGTCATAACATAGTGCCCTAAGCAGGGAACATAGATACACACTTGACTATTAATTAGCTAATGCACGAGCCTTTGCATGCATATGGAAGCGGCTTAGAGTGAATTTCGTCATTAGGCTACTCCCATGAAAGATTTGTTCATTAATGTCATGAGATTAGACACACATTTATCCCAGTAATAAAAATATTAAATGTCAGTTTAGTGAAAATATTAGTATTTTTCATTTATGTATAGTACCTATTCATGAAGCTATATACTACTACTGGAGGTTACGACTCCTAACAAAGAAATGGTGTCATTTTTAAATATTGCTGACTCTCTAATGTACCAGCCTCTCTTTTGACTTTGCTAATTGACACCACAAGAATTTCAGAAAGAGAAGCCGGTGCGGTAGTGAGTCAGAATTAATTGGAAATGACATCAGTTCTTTGTTAGGAGTATAACCTCCAATAGTAGTCTTGCTTTCATTTGGTATTTTCAATTTTTAGAATGAACTACCATACTGCGATACTCGCTCTGAGGGGATGGGAGCGAGTTAAAAAAAATCGGATCAAGACTTTTTTTCAACTCTTGTTATAGTACGCTCTTCGTTCCTACCAGGGTCCATAGACACTTTACTCCGTTTATGAAGATAAAAGGAAAACTTTCTGATTTCATATTATAAACGCAGTAAAACTGCAAAAATCCAATCCGAACCGGAACACGTCAACGGCAAGCGCTGACAGGCGGTAGGTATGGCGGCATTAATGGGTAAGGCGGTGGTACCCGCCTGTAAGTCGTTACAAAATTATACCACCTAGTCAGATGTCGCGGTGTTAGTGACAGTAATCTCACGGACCAACACGGGGCAAATTATTCGAGAACATAGTCGTAAAGATACTTTTTTCAAAATTTAATTTAAATATGCATTATGTAGCTATTTTATCACAAATATCAGCAAATTCAATACAAATACAACACACACAATGTTTGGGAATATATATACATATTACATTAGACACAGACATTAAGACCTTTTTTTGAATATGGAATTGTAATTGTTTTTTTAATTTTACCACAAATTTCAGCAAATTCAACATCAACACAGCGATAATATACTCTTTGCCATAAGTGCTTCTGTGGTAAAGAAAATTAATTTACCCTACATTCACAATGTTACTGATTTTTTTTATAGGTAGCTGATGATTCTGTTAACATATCACCTAAATTTTATCAACTACTCGTAATAGTAGTTTTAAGTTATGGTTAACAATTGTCTTCAAACAAATTTTCGTTTTATTAAGTTTCGTCACCATTGATGATGTCGTCAAACAAACAAATAAACAAACTTAAAAATATACAATCGAATCGAGAACATCCTTTTTTGACTTCGGTTGAAAATAATTGGTTCTAGTGATAGATCGGGCGTGCACTGCCCAAAAATCCTACATTATTATGTACAAATATAAATTAGAAGAAATGGTTCCAAGTATTTAAAAAGTGTGTCCAATTACCTTAATGGGCGCGAGGTAGCCTTTGTAGGTTCAATCTTTATTAATAGTTCTTCAAAATTTTGTTATTTCGTAGAAATTCCCTTTTTTAATTATCTCCTTAGTGGTCTAGTTGATCAGAGTTGGACATAACTTTATGAGGTTGCGTAACAAAAATAAAATGTAGCTTTTCAGTTTGATAAAAAACAACGTTTCAATATATTACAACATGGGACTTACCATATTTGGCTAGTTCGCTAGTTCCTCTGCGAAGACATAGTCGGGGACATGGGTGTGTAGATCTGTTTTCTTTGCTTTTGTCATGTGGGTAAAGTTTAATGGTTTTAGGCGTGTAATATTTTATTCACAGTTTTACTCGTAACTGTATAACATGGTTGCAACTTTTAGTTAGTAAGTTTTGTATCTATGAAAATTGTATTTTTGTTGTTCTCATTCATCTGCCTCATCCAACGTTATTTTTTTTAATCCGACATGTTTCACGTATTTAAGGTTCTTTTTCAAGCTTCAATATACCAGACTCTACAAAGTAGGCATACCGGCGGCGTCCTCCTATAGTAACTTAAGAACGTTTCATAAGTCCAACTTCTAATTCACTAAGTAAGCTTATTCATATTAGTAGTTTACATAGGTACACATAAATTTACTCGTAAGTAGTTTTTAAGTACTATCGCTTAAACATACTCGTTTATAGTTTTAGTTCAAAACAATGTAAATTTACAGCCTTTACGTAAATATTTTAGCACTTATAGATGCTGTAAAATTTTAGTTAACATTTTCTGAGTGCTATTCAAAATTCAACGTCAATTCATAAAAACAGATTACCCTGATTAAATGTGATTGTAGCAGCTTGTCCGAGTTAGTATAACCGCCTGACTTATTCCTGTAGTCGTAGCTTCAGTACTCACCATTTTCATGTTTCGTGCTGGACGACACGGCACTTTTCTTAAGATTCCGGCCACATGGTAGCAATACACCAGTAATGTTTTTGATGTCAATATGTTTTTTTTAAGATATTGGAAGGCAAACAAGCAGACGAATTTCCTGATGGTAAGAAATTCACGCTACCTAGAGACACCAAAGGTGGTAATGGTGCGTTGCCAACCTTAGGCCGGGATATTAGGCCTCAAGCAAAAGTAAGTTTACCGGCTAGCTTACCCTCCGAACCGGAACACGTCTCATGACGTGTTCCGGTTATGTCAGCAGGAATAGTTAAGGCGGTGGTACCACTCCGGGTGAGTCGCTTTGAAACTCTACTACCTAGTCTGACATAAATAAGAAATTCACGCTGCCTAGAGACACCAAAGGTGGTAATGGTGCGTTGGCAACCTTAAGCCGGGATATTAGGCCTCAAGCAAAAGTAAGTTTACCGGCTAGCTTACCCTCCGAACCGGAACACGTCATGACGTTATGTCAGCAGGAATAATTAAGACGGTGGTACCAATCCGGGTGAGTCGCTTTGAAACTCTACTACCTAGTCAGATGTCACGGTGTTAGTAACTGTAAGCCTATACTCGCCTTTTACGAGCTGCCTGGCAGGAAGCCCTGAAGGCTGAAGGAGCCGGGACCAACACGGGGGAAATGTTCCGCCCGTTCAGTTTGTATGGGAAAAATTAAATGTCACTTTTCCTGGTTTCCTCGCTATTGTACCCCATGTCCTTCTCCCGGTTCTAAGCTACCTCTCCATTAATTTTCAGCCTAATCAGTTTAACTGTCACGACTTTACGATTTCAAATCGATCTTTCAAATTTTTTTTTTGTTTTTTTTTTGTTTTTAAGGTGTATTCGAGGCGAAGACAAATCCAACGAATCAAAAAGATGTTGCTCCAGCAAATCTCGTTGTATCAACCCCGACTTTCTTATATATATATATATAGATTTTGCAACATAAATTATTTAAAAGCAGTAAAACTGCAAAAAGCCGATTTCGTTTCAATAAATTAACTCATCTATGTATAAAAAATTTGGGTATTTTTCTCGATCTTTCTGTGATTCCATTATCAAATGTAGATTTGGTGGTAATTAGATCTTTCAAATGAAAAAAAAAAGATTTTCTAAAATTTATTCAGAAGTAACGGCAAATGTTGAAGCCAAATATATAGATAACTAGCGGCCCGCCCCTTCGCACGGGTATAAAATATACATATACCTTCCTCTTCAATCACATTATCTATTTAAGAAACCGCATCCAAAACCGTTTAGTAGTTTTAAAGATTTAAGCATACAAAGGGACATAATTACAGAAGAAGTGACTTTGGTTTATGCTATGTAGTGATATTATAGTCATAAATCATATAGATTATAGAAAGTTAGTTCTGCTGCTGGTAATAGACAATCGTGGCGTATAGCCACCACAGATGTAATAGGTACGTCGCTTTCCTGGGGCTGAAATATTAGGCCTATTGTGCTACCCTAACCGTCCGGACTGAACTATGGCTACTAACCGTGCATTTTTGCTAAAATAAAATAGAAAAGTATCTTCAGTAATAATTGTTGTTGCAAAAATACTCGGTAAGTGGCGTTACAGAACTCGACTACTAGTGAAAGCACATACATACGGCCAGAATTTTAATGGCAGTAATGTCCACAATCAAGCTTGAGGCTGTGTCGTTGAGCCTTTTTCGTGAATAAGTTTAAGGATAAATCTACCATGCAGATTAGAGTACAACAGTGGCAAGCATACATTTAAACGGTCAACAAATTAAAATTACCTTTATGATCATATCCCCGAAGAGGTAGGCAGAGGCACAACCAGGGCACCCACGACTAGCCGAAGACACAAAGTCCCACGATGTGATAGGTGGCAAGCCGATCGCCAATCGGACACATATCCAATCCCGGGAAACGTTATTCTATTTATTAGAAAATTGAGACTACACATTTTCTAATTTTTTTATAGCTCGAACTTCATAATCGAGAATCAGCATAAAATAATTACCGTAGGAAAAGAGATCCCACAGGTTATTAAAAAACTCTCTTGCTTCCGCTGTTTTGTTTTACCACAACTCAAATTTTAACAAATCATCAAAATTAAGTTAAAAAGAAAAATCCATAAATCTTTGATATCTTTTCATTCCCCGTTTATCAGTTTCCGTTACGTAGACGTTTGTTAAAAGTTTAAACTAGACGCTTGTAAAGTTTGTAGCAAGCTCAGTAGAATCTTCAAAGAATAACTTCATCAAGAAAAATATTTGAGAATTTTGAAACGGTTCAAAAAGTTCCATTTAAGGATGTTTTAGATTTAAAGATAAACAGATTGTTGATTTGCCTTTTACTTAAGTTTGCTAATCTAAACCGGGGTGGGATAATGGCGAGCACTGACTGTTATTACAGAGTTTTAACATCGTCTAGTGGTACGGTGTTTGCCATTGACTGCTTGAGGTCTCAGGTTCGATTACCGGTTTTTTTTCTATTGTTTCCAGGTTTACATATTCTGAAGTAAGTACTAGCAGAATAGCCGGGTTAGCTAGTAACTAATAAATTCTATAGTTAAAATTAAAGCACAGTAAAACTTAAAAAAAAACGACTTAGATCCTAATATAATATCTGAGAAAAAAATCAAGTCTAAGTTTTCCTATATTTCCGCGAATTTTTGTGATTAGATCCACACAAGGAGGCAATAACTTAAAAAAAATTGGAAATCGGTTCAGAAATGACGAAGGAATCTCTCGATGTACATAAAAAATATGGGAATTGAAAGTATGACCTCGTCCATTTCTCAAAGTCTGTTCAAAAACATCATTCATTGCCTTGGATTAAAAAAATGTTGGTTTGAAGTAGGTAGGGTCCATAATTATTTGCCTTTAAACAGAAAATAAATTAGTGCTTATCCAGGGCATTGACAGTGACAACGCATTCCTAATATTGCACCCGATACATTACTCATTCCCTTCGACAAGTCATACGTCAAATGTACGTCACAGCTTCAGTCGACGGGGATTTAGGCCAGAGCGAAGGCAACGATCGGACTAAGCACTATTTGATTATACCTTCAAGAGCGAAATGGCGTAGGGAAGACAATTTGTATTTAAATCTACTTTCAGTCTACTTTTTTGTCAAATCACAAAAATGAGACTATATTCTACTCGCTATTGCCCGCGGCGTTGCCTGCGTGATTAATAGGAACATATTTTCGGGATAAAAACTATCCTATGTGTTAATCCAACTTACCCACTATGTGTACGCTAAGTTTCATGAAAATCAGTTCAGCAGTTTTTAAGTCGAGGACTAACAAACAAACAAACATACAAACTTTCGCATTTATGATATAAGTAGGATATATTTAATTCTAAAGTAGGTACGCAAATGTTATTCCAGGTCCGCTGAGTTGATAGACCCATCTACTCTTTCATGTAGCTCGTAAAAGGTGAGTACAGGTTTAGAATTATGTATCACATGAGCCTATTCTTATAGTAAGAGACCACCGTGGTCTATAGAGACTATGGATATTATAGGTGCGTCGCTGTCCTGTGGTGGGGATGTTATGTCTGCAGTGCAATACCCTCCGGTCCCGAACATGACAGATTCACTATGGCGGCAGGGATCCCTACCTGGATAACCTGCTGTACAGTACTCTACCGCCAGTAGTCTTGTTAATGATGTTATATGTTTTAACCAGGGCGAGCACTGCTACTTACGAGCTACCTGGAGAGGCAGATGCAGAGGCGGATTAAATGTAGAGAGCGCCCTAGGCAAACACCTCGTTGGCGCCCCTCTATTAGAGATAACTAAGCAGTAAAGTTCCATTTTTAATGTATTAAAAATATTAAAAACAGTTTTTTCATGCCCATATTCCCGAAGAGGCAACTAGGGCACTCCAAGTCCATAAATGTGATAGGTGGCAAGCCTATCGCCAATCGGTCATTTATTCAATAACAGATGACGTTGTTTATGTAGAAAATCGACAGTACGCATTTTTGTTTAGTTGCGCTTCCCGGAAATTGAACCCGGGACCGTAAGAAGTAAGTCCAACGCCATGCCACTACACTAGTGAATTAAAGAAAATTGGCTCTTATAATTCATCATCATTATAGTCGAATCATCATAAAATTAATATGGGACCACTTCGAAATCAAGAACTAGACGAAAAAACAAAACGAATCAAAGACAAACCATTAAATTGGTTCCTTATTGGCTGAGTAATCGAGTAACAGACAAACGCACAAAAACGTACCTTCGAAAAATACTTCGCTCTTTTTGGAGTCTGTAAAAAGTTATAAATATCGCAACCCTAAGTATAAAGTGCCAGAGCAGTCCGGGCCAAGTATCCAGGTTGCGGCAAACTATTTCTTCCTTGATACATCTATAAGCTGCCAATAAGCTACCAGCCGCCCTTTTATAAAAATAAATAGCCGCCTAATGCACCGAGACAGTATGATCAAATAACTTGGTTTGATACAGACATCTATATTCATTGTTCATAATCCAAATGCCTGCCACGTCGGAGAGCGAACCTGAGCCTAGATGATGGTCGATGACGTAAGGATGATGCACGCTAACTTCTCGACTAATGAAGCAGTTTAATTAACTATCTCAGTAGTTAAAGTTAGAATTTAAAATGAAGTGGTTGGAAATAAGCGTAAGAAAAATTAAAAATGTAATTTTAACGGAGAACTATGAATCTGTTAGCTTTTATTTAGAATAACTTGTAACTTCTTATTAACTTCCGACGCAAAAAGAGGGGTGTTATGAGTTTGACGTGTTTATCTGTCTGTGGCATCATAACTCCCGAATGGATACAGTAATTTCATTTTTTTGTATCACTTATTAAAGGTTATTTATATGCCAGTGTTCTTGCACATGTATGATAAAAACGGTTCAGCAGTTTAAAACTTGGGGGGGTGAAAGTGGGGAGATTAACCGAATGTCAGCAAACATTCTCCAATATTTTTTTATTTTTAAAGGGAAATTGAGTCCTTGTGTCGGGGTTTTTTTAATTTTTAATTCAATTATAGATTATAGAAAAAAAGTAAAATTATCATACGGAAATCTTAACACTTTTTAATGTAATATTAGCTCTTGCCCATACATCATAGTCATTTTAAGGGACTTAAGTCCGGTTCCTATAATCAAAGAACCATATTCCGTTAGTATAACCATTGGTTGTTTACTTAAAAGGAACGAAGCGTTGTTCATAGTTACGTGATATGCTTTGAATTATTAATAAACAACGAAAGACCGTCGTTAGATGTTCTTACTATTCGTACAAAAACTACCTTTCGTTAACAAAATCAACTTGTATCTTGAATTTAGGAACTGGGCATTAGTAAAAAATGATAGGAACGATTTCCGCAATAAAACATATTCTAAATAATGATCTGGACTACAAGCAACTACTACATTAGGTATAATTCGTTCAGTAGTTTTTGCGTAAAAATTAAAAAGCAAACAGACAAACCGACAAAAATTTAATATCTATAATTTTGGGTTGTATATCCTGTAAGCATTAAGTATTTTTTGCATTTCAGTAAGATGAACTAAGTTTATGATAAACATTATGATTATCTAACCCAGTCCAATATCCACTAACAAAACTGCGTTTTAAGCAAAACCTCTACCTTTGTTATTTGTTCGGGTTCATCTGTTTTATAAGGTAATTTACCTTTTCAATTACATGACATTTATTACTCAAGCGAGCAAGGGTTATGAGTTTCGTGCCTATCTTTTGTGTATGTGTTTTGTAAGGATGGAAAGTTGTAAAATTTGTATTTTAAGATGTATACGAATCCGTATTTTGTTGGTCAGGATATAATCCAATAACTTTCCTTTAATATGAACTTTACTCGACAGTATGCCGATAGGAGCAGGAGGTTGTCAGGAAACTTACTCACACAAGAGGCTTAACTTCAGTCTTATTTTCGCAACATTTGTCGACGGATCCGGCTCGACGAGACGAACACGAAGATATAAAAATTTTGAAAATCGGATGCACGAGCAAGAAGTTATTTTCAAAAAACCTGTGAAAATTGGGAAAATTTTAAAAAATTGTAAGAAAAGCTACCGGAAAAATTAAAAATATTATTACCAAAATTTAGGAAATCGCGAGAGGAAAACAAAAAGGTACGTATATCAATAGTGGGGGGTATTATTTTACAATGTTTAATCTAATTATATGAAATTGCAATAGGGCTTAGGTGGATTTTTACAAGTATGAAAATTGATGTTTTTTATGAATTTTATACTAAAAATGTATGTTGTGTATTTCAGCATCAGGAGATACGTCTGCTTATTTACCTTCAAATATCAATAAAAAATGATGAAACAAATATAATGTGATTTTAGCATTTGTTCCGTGCTCGTGACCAGTGACGTGATAATTTGACCGCCTATGTGGTCTAGTGGTTCAGTTGTTGGACTTGAATGCATGAGGTCCCGGGTTCGAATCCCGGGTCGGGCAACAAAATGAAAAAAATTTTTCCAATTTTTCTATTATAAAAATGTTGTTCGGGCGATAGGCTTGCCACCTATCACATTGTGGGACTTAGTATCTTCGGCTAGTCGTGGGTGCCCTGGTTGTGCCTCTGTCTACCTCTTCGGGGATGTGGGAGTGAAGATACTTTTTAGGAGCTAAATAAGAATATTTTTTTTAAATAGGTGATTTTTTCTCAAGAAATAAAGAAAAGAAATAAACTGAAAGTCATGGCCATTTAAAATGTTAAATTACATCAGCAAGGATACACTCGTTTCTAAAGAAAAAGTAGGTTAAATTATGTTCGACTCCTTCATTTTTGTGAATGTCAATAGATTTCTCTGTCATTTCTAAATCGATTTTATTTTTTTTTATTTCAAAGAGCGTTATTTTTTGCCAAGGACGGGAAATGGAGGAAAATACTCTAGTTTTACCTCCTTAAAAGATATCATTATTGAATTCGAAGTCGGATTTTTGCAGCTTAAAGTTGGAAACATACTATCGGACGCGGCTGATAGCCGCGGCGTCTTACCGGGTATCTACTTAATGACAGTACACTGAGCCTTGCAAACTATCGGACGTGAGTCGCGGACGTGACCTTTTCGGACGTCCGAAAGATATCTGGCGCGCTGGA